>JAOANK020366068.1:0-14103 GCA_026257165.2 Telfairia occidentalis | reverse complement strand
GAAATCGAACTTCAAGAGGTTAGTGTTCTAAATCTCTGTTTTTTCTCTTCTATAAGCATGATTTTCCATATTTAATTGGAGCTAATTAGAGTGTATTGATCCTTATTCCGCTGCTTATGCATGTTGATGCATCCTTCAATTAGCTGATAACCTTCCTCTGCATCAATATTGGCTTAGAACTCCCTTACCAATTTAGGATAGACAGGACCTGATTTGGCATAGAAGATGATCCAATTGTGCTGCACCACCATAAAAGAGATAGAAGTTGGTAGGTTCTGTAGTGGCATGTCAAATACCATCTCCATTAAAAATTTTCTTTTCTTTAGTTCCTCATACCTCTCTTGGGCCGTAGTATCTATGAATTTTTCAATAAGCTCCACTTCTTCTTGCTCTTGGATTATAGGTTTCTTACCCTTAGACTTCTTCCCTTTTGTTTTGCCCTTTGATGCTACAACAGTTTGTTGTGGTTCCTCCTCTACTGTAGGTTCTGCTTGCTCAAAATGGACGATCTTCTGCTCTAATGAGGCTTTCCCCTTAGAGGATCTAGTGTGCCTAGGTGCTGGAGGAGGGCTCAAAGGAGGAGAACTTGACTTTGCAACCTTCCTTTTTTTACTCTTAAAAACATTTTTGAGCCTTGGGGCCATGATTTTTCTTGAATTTAGTGAATTGAGAAGGACGAGGGCTGGAATAGATAAGGGCTCACACACAATTCTTAGAAATGTTGCAAAGAGGATGATGAAACATATATGAGGTGAAACATCCTATTTATAGAATGGCAGTAGGGGCAAATCTATTATTTCTACTCCATAAACCTCGTGTAAACCGCTGCATGCAATTGAAAATTGGAAAAATAAAATTTTCTGTTTTGAAAAAGGAATCAAATCACAAATTACTCCCTTTTTTTCTATAGCAAATAGAGATTTCCCAAAATGTTGAAGCGAAATTCTAGCATGCAGAAGGCTCGACTGCCAGTTTCCTATGTGGTCCCCCAATTTACCTTCAATCCTATAGTGATTCTCACAGTCTGCATTATTTGTTCAGATTTGATTATCTCCCAGCTTTTTCTGAAATTAATTTTGTCCTCCTGCACACTAAATCAACCATTAAAATTTCACCAAAAGTAATCTTCTTCCCATACATCCATCATGTGATCTTCTCACTCTATGTCGTTATGAATTCACTCCTGCTTTTCCATTTTATTTTATTTATTTATTTATTTTTTGACACACAACAACCTAAATTAAACTAACTAGACTTGAACAACAAAAGACTAATTTAAAACTTTAACGAACTTAACAGAAACAACACTTTCAAAAGAAAATATATTAAAGTAAGCAAAGGAGGAAATTAACTAACTTAACTGTCCTCCCTTTTAGTGAAATGTATCAAAATTGGTTTGCTAAGGACTAAGAGGAAATGGGCATGCTAAATTCCTCTCCATAGTAGTGCTTCAATCTCTGTTCATTCACCTTAAACACCATTCCATCCATGTCATCCATCACTGAAATTGCTCCGTGGGGTAAAATTTCTAGCACAAGAAAAGGTCCAGACCATTTTGATTTTAGCTTCCCTAGGAACAGTTTCAATCTTAAGTTGAATAACAATACCTTCTGCCCTTTAACAAATACCTTTGGTTGAATCTTCTTGTCATGACAATTTTTAGTTTTCTCCTTATTAAGATCTTGGCATTTTCATAAGAAAATTGACGCAATTCATGCAACTCATTTAGCTGCAATTTTCTTAACTCTCCTCCAGGATTTGTGGTCAAATTTAATGCCTTTAGTGCCCAAAATGCCTTGTGCTCCAATTCTAATGGCAAATGACATACCTTGCCACATACAAGTCTGTAGAAAGACATCCCTAAAGGTGTTTTGTAGGCTATTCGATATGCCCATAAAACATCTTCTAGTTTGACTGCCCAATCTTTCTAGAGTGGTTTAACCATTTTCTTTAGAATTCATTTGATTTCTCTGTTTGAAATATCAGCTTGGCCATTGGAGTGTGGATGATAGGGAGTGGCTACCTTGTGCTTGACATTCTACTTAAGTAACAATTTGGATAGTAGCTTGTTCATGAAATGTCTCCCTTCATTACTGATAAGCACTCTAAGGGTACCAAACCTCGTAAAAATGTTTTTATGTATAACTCTCAAAACTGTTTTGGCATCATTATGGGAGCATGCTATAGCTTCCACCCATTTTGAAACATAGTCACATGCTACCAAAATGTAGTGGTTCCTAAAAGAAAGAGGGAATGGTCCCATAAATCTATTCCCAAATGTCAAAGATTTCTACTTCTAACATAATCTGTAAATGCATTTCATCCCTTTTTCCAATATTGCCCATCCTCTAGCACTTTTCACAAGTCTTACTCATGAATCGGGGATCCTTGAAAATAGTAGGCCAGTAGTATCCACTTTAGAATACTTTAGCTATTGCTCTTTGCCCTCCAAAATGGTCTCCGTATGGAGACTTGTGGCAGTGTTCTAAAATAGAGGGGATTTTTTGTTCAACAACACATCTTCTGAAAATTTCATCTGCACACTGTTTATATGGGTAATGTTCATCCAGTAGAAAATTTAGCCTCATGTTTAAACTTTTTCATTGCCAAGGGGTCAAATCTGGTGGCTGAATTTCACTTGCAAGATGGTTAGCCAAATCTGCAAACCAAGGTGCAGTGCTTAAGGGAGTTGCTTGGATAGCAAATAATTGCTCATTAAGGAAGTTTTCCATGATCTCTAATCTGTCTTAGGGCTCCTCTATTATGGACAAATGGTCTGCTATCACATTCTCAGTGCCCTTCTTGTTTTGTATTTCCACATCAAATTCCCGCAGCAATAATATCCATCTAATTAACTTAGGCTTGGCATCTTTCTTAATCAGCAAGTACTTTATGGCAACATGGTCAGTGTGCACCACCACCATTGTGCCTATCAAATAGGCTCTAAATTTCTCAAAGGCAAAAACCACAACCAATAGTTCCTTCTCTGTGGTTATATAGTTAAGCTAGACTTCATTGAGAGCGCACTGGACATAGTAAACGAGTGAGTGCTCGTTTCCTTCTTCTAGCCAAGCATTGCTCCTACAGCAAAATCACTGGCATCACACATTAGCTCAAAAGGTAGCTCCCAGCTAGGGGCTGCCATGATGGGTGCTGATATAAGTGCCCTCCGAAGAGTTCTGAATGCTTCTTCACAGTCCTTCCCAAAATGAAATGGTCTATTTACTTCCAGCAAGCTACATAGTGGCTTGGAAATTTTGGAGAAGTCTTTTATGAATCTTCTATAAAAACCAACATGTCCCAAGAAACTTCTAATGCCTTTCACTAAACTAGGTGACTCCATTTTCTCAATTACCTCCACCTTGGCTCTGTCTACTTCAAGCCCTTTCTTAGAAACCTTGTGGCCAAGCACAATGCCCTCAGTCACCGTGAAGTGACATTTCTTCCACTTAAGTACCAAATTGGTTTCCTCACACCTTGCCAGCACCTTGCCCAAGTTGTTCAGACATGTAGCAAAGTCTTCCCCAAATTTTGAGAAATCAAACATGAAGACTACCACCACAGATTCTACTAGATATGAGAATATTTCCATCATGCACATTTGAAAAGTAGCTAGGGCATTGCATAGTCTAAATGGCATCCTTCTAAAAGCAAAGGTGCCATAAGGACATGTGAAAGTAGTTTTCTCTTGATCAGCTGGTGCTATGGTGATTTGGTGATATCCATAATATCCATCAAGGAAACAATAAAAGTCTTGCTCAGCCAACCTGTCAAGCATCTGGTCATTGAATGTTAATGGAAAATGGTCCTTCTTGGTGTCTTTATTCAGTGTCCTATAGTCCATACACACTCGCCAACCAGTGACAGTTTAAGTGGGGATAAGCTCATTATCCTCATTAACTACCACAGCAATTCCTCCCTTTTTAGGCACACATTAAACTAGACTTAACCTAATTACTATCGTCTATACGGTAGATAATGCCTGCATCTAACCACTTTGAAATCTCCTTTTTCACTACCTCCTTCATGCCTGGGGGTAGTCTCCTTTACTGCTCAACTGATTTAAAGTTCACATCCTTTAAGTTGATTTTATGCATGCAATAGGATGAACTTATCCCCTTTATGTCTGCTATGGTCCGGTTGATGGCTCCCTTATGCTGTCTCAATACGTTTAGCAGAGCTTCTTCATGCTCCTTAACCAATCCTGCAACAATAATTATGGGAAGAGTATTTCCTTCCCCCAAATAGGCATATTTGAGGTGAGGAAGTAGAGGCTTCATTTCAAGTTCTGGAGCTTCCACTGATGCAGTTAATGGGTGTAGACTGCCTCTCTAATAGCTCATGCGATTCAAACCTTCTAGTATTTATTATTTCACAAACTATATCATCTGCCACAACATTACTGTCCCCTCTATCTGTCTCAATTAAATCTATTTTCTCAAAATTTTTGTCATGCTGTGATTTGCTGTTCTCCTCAAATACTGCTTGGACCAACTCATCCATAATCTGGATTTGAGAACGCTCATCTAATTTTGAAGGGCACCTCAATGCATCAAAAACACTAAATGTTACTTGCTGATCTTGGACCCTCATAGTGAGTTCTCCTTTCTACACATCTATAAGAATTCTTCCTGTTGCAAGAAATAGACGTCCAAGGATAATAGGCACCTTTTTGTCTGCCTCATAGTCCAAAATGATAAAATCAGCAGAAAAAAATAAATTTGTCCACCTGAAGCAGAATGTCCTCTATTTTTCCCTCTGGATGAGTGATTGATCTATCAGCCAATTGTAAGAACACTGTAGTTGGCCTTGCTTTTCCTATTCCCAGCTTCTTATAGATGGATAGAGGCATTAGGTTGATGTTGGCTCCAAGGTCACAAAGAGCTCTCCCCTACTCTTTTCATCCTATTGAGACAAGAATAGTAAAGGTTCCAAGATCTTTTTCCTTTGGAGGAATCTTGTTCTTCAATATTACACTGCATTCTTCTGTTAGGGAAACCATCTCATATTCTCCCAGCCTTCTTTTTCTTTGTAAGGATGTCCTTCAAGAACTTCACATAGGAGGGCATTTGCTCCAATGCTTCCACCAGTGGGATATTTATGTGCAATTGTTTTAGAACATCTAGAAAATTTTGAAATTGGTGCTCTTGGCCTTGCTTTTTTAATCTCTGGGAAAATGGAGGTGGTGATGCTTTAAAGGTGGGGATATTCTTTACCTTGCGACTAACCTCTTCCTCCTTATTTTTGTCTTTAGTGAGATCTTCAATTCTCACCTCTTTGGCGTTATCTTTCTTTCTAGCCACAGGATTGTCTAATCCCTCATCAGCAACTCTTCCCTGTTTTTCATTCTCTTTTTTGACCTCAAGATGCTCCTTTGTACTACTTCCCTCTTGCTCTTTCTGCATTACAGTTTGCCTCTCATCTACTTTCTTGTCACTTTTAAGCTCAATGGCCTACACTTGCTCTTTGCCTTTCTTCTTTGGGTTTTCTGTATCAGATGGCAAGTTCCCAATTAGTCTATCTTTAAATTAAGTGGCTAATTGACCCATTTGCATCTCCAAATTCTTAATAGAAGCTTACTGACTTTGCATGGCAGCATCATTTTTGACTATGTACTCTTTCATTAAACTTTCTAAAGAGGTTCCAAGGATTACCTCATTAGGTAGTTGCTGCCTTTGCTGATTTTGTTGAGGGTATGGTTGAAAACCAGGAGGGTGGCTGGGGTTGGCTTGGTTTGCTGGAGCAAACCAAGGGTTGAAACTTAGTTTTTGTTGTGCTTGCCCACCTTGGCTGCTGGTTCCTTGACCTCCTCAATTAAAATTTGGGTGCTGTCTCCAACTAGGGTTGTTAGTTTGAGCAAAGTAATTGTTTCTTTGGGCATTTTGATTTCCAATGTAGTATACTGATGCAGGGTTAGTAAGACACTCCATTAAGCTAATTCACCGTAGTTGTATTATGTGTTGCATTTCTCACAGTGAGGTTTTTCAGTGTGTTAGGCATGGAGAAAATCTGAGCTGTCAAAGCAGAGAGGGCATCTTGCTCCAATTTTCCTCTTATTCTATCTACCATTTCAACTTCTCCCCTAGGGTCTGACCAATGGCTATGATTGGTTGATATTGTGTCCAAAATCTCTACTGCTTCATTATAAGATTTAGTCAATAAAGCTCCATTAGCAGAAGCATCCACCACTAATTTGGAAGCTTTAGTCAGTCTATGGTAAAATGCTTCCATTTGAAGAGAATGTGGCAAACCATGATGGGGGCATTTCCTAAGAATTCCCTTGAACCTCTCCCATGCTTCATTGAATGACTCATCACTCCCTTACTTGAAAGTAATGATGTCTCATCTCGATTTGACATTTTTAGTAGAAGGGAAATACTTCAATAGGAATTGCATTACCATTTCATTCCAGTTGGTTATAGATTCTGGTAATAGGGTTTCCAACCATGCTAGAGCATCACCAGCAAGGGAATAAGGGAAAAGAGTTAACCTCAGTGCTTCTTCTGATACTCTAGCGATAACAAATGAGTCACACATCTCAAAGAAGGATTTGGGATGCTGGTGAGGGTCTTCAGTAGGTAGACCATGAAATTGCCCCTTGGATTGGAGCATCTAGAACATTATAGGTTTCATCTCAAAGTGTGGTGCTTGGATTCCAATCCTCACTATAACTGGATTCATTTCATTGTATCTTAGAGTTGTAGAATCTTATATGGCTCTCTGCCTATCATCAGCAATTTGCACTATATTTCCAGGGTTAATAACCTGATTAACTGGGTCAGCTAGTTGTTGCCTTACAGGTTCTGGATTCATTACTGGTTTGTTTGATAAATCAGCCATAGCTTGCTGACCTTCTTCCTAATCTAGTCTTCCTTTACTTTCTCTTTTGATTCTCCTTAAAGTTCTTTCAATTTCAAGATTAAATTCTAATAAGAATTCTAAGCCAAGAAATTCGTTCATGCACTTGTACAGTACCTGTAATTCATAACAACTTAGTAAGTTTCGTGAGACACTAAATTCACCTAAACTCACTTTTAGAATTAATTTAGTTGGAATTATCCTCAGTAATGGTGCCAAAAACTTGTTGACAATAACAAAGTGCAAGTCTACACTTTGAAGTTGTACTAAACAAGGTTGATCCATAGGGATAAGTTAACAAAATTAATCCTCAAAAGTTGTTGTTTAGAAGAATAATGGTAACAAAAACGTAGGTTGTTTGAAAAGACCCAAAATAGGCTAAAAGAAATTAACAAGCAAATGCGATAGGAAACTTAATGGCAACTTTATGCAAATGATGGTAAAACCAATCTCAGGTTAGGGAATTCATTTGCTATCTGTTACGGGATGTTGTAGTTATTTTGTCACTGACTCAATACTATAGAACATTTCTTATGCCTATTCTGAAGTTAAACTCCAAAGTTCATTTCCATGTTCTTAGTTCTTTTTAAGGTCTAATGTTCTTTTTCATGCATTAGGTAGGAGTTATTCCTAACTCACTCACAAACCCGTAAAACAGATTTACTGATGGGAGTGTTAAGGGATTCTATTAATACTTCCTTTTCCAAGTTCATATTAAAAAGCAAATTGTAGAGGTGGCCAATCCATCAATCATCAAAAATAAAATCAATAACACTCCTTAAAGTGATCAACTAAGAGTTGTTGTACACCCTCAAAACAAACCAGCAAAATCAAATCCCTAACTCTTGCCTTGGGTTAATTAGTTCATACTCAAATGTAAAGAAAAATAACTAACAAGAATTAACCAAAACATCCTTAGAGAAATTAAGGGATCCGAATATTTAAAATATTACAAAAGAAATGAAGTTTAACTCTAACTAAAAATAAAGAAAAGAGAATGAGGGAAAAGATGTAGAGGGAGAGAATGAGAAAAAACTTCTTTCCAAAAGTGTCTTCCCCCTAAAGAGATTCTTCATCACTCCCTTTCCTTTTTCAGCAGATTCTTCTTGGAAAAACTCCTAAATTTCGTTGTCTGCTCTCCCAAAATGTAGGAATAGCTACTGTCCGTTAATGGAGGCTCTCCTCTTATCCTTCGTATGTCTCTCTCCATCTTATCCACTTGGGCAACAAAAAATGGCTGAATTGGCCAATTAATCCACATGGAGCTTTATCTTTGGTCCTTTCTACTTAGTCATGTGCCAAATGCCAGCTCAATTAATGAAGTTCCATGTGACTGTCCTCTGCTTCCAGCTCAATAATACTGTAGGAATTGCTTCTGTCAACTTGAATGCTACAGAAAAATTGGCATTTTAACACAGATCAGTCATATATTTCTTTGAAGTTCATTCAATCAATCCCTAACCCAATCATCAACAATTCATTAACTGAGAGGTAAATGCAAGTGATAAACCTTATAGTTGTAGCTCAAGGAATACTATAAGGCCATTCATGACTTAGAACTTACTCAAATTAAGCCCAACTTAACCGTTATTCTAAGAGTTAACAATTACCTTCGTTTTGGCTTTCTCGCAGTTCCTAGGTGCTGAGCATTCAACTATGAGCAACACAAAAATATTATCTCCTTTTTCCTCTTTTTTTTTTTTAAAGGGAATTCGTTTGCCTTAAAGAACGGTATAATACACCGTACTAAGACTCAACATATCTCCACCTAAAAGACACCACCCCCAAGCTTGAAGTTATCAATATTCTCATTGATTACTTGGATATAGGACATGTGGGGTATGCCTAGTACATAGTGAGTGTGGGACTTGGAGGATTGCTAGAGAACTCACGCCTTAAAGGGGAATATTGAAAATGTGGCTCTGTCAACTAAGCGACTATGAAGTTAAGGCAAGGTGACGGGTACAACTACGACTAGTTGAGTACACTAAAATATAGCAACCTAGAGATAAATTTCTAAAGGCGGCAGACACTAGCCAAAATAGACAGTAGTGGATCTACTAATTAGGCAGGCCGGCAAGAGGCAGCCAAGTACTATGCCTTTTTTTTTCCTACACAGAAATAATTAAGATAAACTGAAAACATGAGAAACTATGATGACAAAAACAAGCAACTAAAAACCCTATCATATTTAAAGGCAAGAAGATTACTACAAATGAGGCTGGCACAAACTTCCAGCTTTGAGACAAAAATAAGAATGAAGGAAAGGAAAGTAGACATGTAAGTCCAAATGGAAGAAAGATATTGAAAGAGAGGCTTCTCTGAAGCGGGTAGTGGTCTTCCGCATCAAACTCTGGCACGCTTTTTCCTTTTGCTTGGGGAGAGTGACAACAATGGCAACATGTGCGCATTTTTTAACTGAAAGGCTTGTTTCCACACTTGATCCTACATTTTCATGTATTTTACTATGCACTTTTGCCGCTTTGCTATCTTTTTAACTTTGGTGCAGAGCGGCTACAACATTGTAGCGAAGGCTTCATTGCATGCAGTGGCAATGTCGTCCAGGGTTGTTGATTGTGTGGGAATAACAGTGGTAGAGTCCTTAAGCAATGGTTGTGTTTGCCTTGTAAAGAGATGAGCATCTACTCTTTGGATTCAGATGATCGTTTGCCAATCAATTTCAACTTTCTTAGAAAGTAGGTCATCTGTATCCTCCAGAGGAACCTTGGACTGAAGGCATAAGTCAAATATGAGGCGAGGGAAAAATAGATTTCTTGCCCACTTTCATGCACGACTGTGAATTTCTACCTCTATTAGTTTTCCAATATCAACCTCAATTCCTCTTAGAATGGTGTAAACGAGTATAATTCAATCGCGAGAAATTGCGGAGTCATGTTTGGTCGGTAGAATGCGATTCTTCAGAAAATACAACCAAAAGGTAGTTTTTGGTGTCACCATTGACTAGAGGAGATATTACACACCAAACTTTGAGATCTCCCATTCAGTAGAATCTGTGCCAAATGTTGTCAGAGCAATTGTTTATCACTTCACTGGAGAACTTTATCTTCTTGTTTTGGGGCAGCACATAAACATTTTCCATAGGGTTCTCTAAGGGGATAAAACAGTAGAAATTGTTTATCACTTCACTGGAGAACTTTATCTTCTTTCTGAGAACCAACGCAAATGTTTGCCCTTCTGAAATAATGTTGGTAAAAAAACTCTCGTACTAGTTGGGCAAACTCATACTGTGGTTTGCCACATAACTGCTTCCAATGATTAATTCGGATGACTTCTGCAATGTATGCAGGGACTTCAAAGTTAGCTGGTAAGATCCCTTTTTTAGCGAGGAATCCTTTGTTGTTCAGTGCCTTCCCTCTCTTTTCAACAACATGGTTGACATAACGTGTAAACTGGTGTGTCCTTTCCTCTTCAATCAGCTTTTCTTTGCTCTTTCTGTGATTCTTTTCTTTCTCATGAGAGCCCTATCCTGGACTCTTTTCTCCATTGATTTCCGTTTTCTCTTCTTCAAAACGGACAGAGGTATTTCAGTTTTTGACAACGGAGTGGATGATGTTGCAAATTCACTATGCTTCCTTTTACTCTTCTTCTTTGACTTTTTCTCAAGGGTCTCTTCATCTGTGGGTTAGTGGTGGGCAAATCTATTTCTTCATTTACTGTTTGAGGCATTGGTGTATGCGCAGGATCAGGTTGTGCTTTTAGTACAGGTTTCTCATACCAATTATGAAAAGGTTCTTCAACTGGAGCTAATTGACCTGTTTCCTCCAAATCCTCCTCCAAATTTAACTCCACCGTTTCACCTTCACTGTTAGGCAACACTTCCTTTAATATAACCCTCTTCTTCCTCTGGCACAGGTTTTGAAGTAACAAAGGCTGCGTCAAATGTCATAGTAGGAAGAGAAGAACAAGGCATACTAACCTGCGGTAGTGAATCTTCTTCAGCGATGTGAATGGTTGTGGGTGTAGGCGGCTTGCTCACACCTTGCTTAAAGCATCTCTTCTTCAATGGAACTTAAGCTTCCCGTTCCTTTTTGAAAAATCTCGCATAAGGTTCTTGTTCACGTGGAACAGTTTGCTTCTTTCTTATCTTCTTTTCGACAAGCTGCGACGATTTTACTTTCCTTTTAGGTGAGTAAAAAATTGGGTACACCATCTTCTTCAGTTTAGGGTCAATGGGCATTAGTTGGCAGTTCAGTGTAGTTGGTCGAGCGCTTGATCATCTTTAGAAGAACACAATGCGAAACCATTAGCTGCGAAGTGCTGGTGGCTTTGAAATACTTCCTTGATCGCTTGATGTTTCGACCTCCTTCTCCTGTGTTGACACCATTTTGTTGTAATGAAGGTAAGATGCAAATGGAGATTCCTGCAACTCAGTAGACTCGAAGAAAAAAGGGTCGTAAAATAGATAGAGAGTGCGAAGAAAATAAAAGACGAAGTTGAAAAATAAAGCAAGCAGATTAAAGGAAGCGATGAATATTTATTTTTGCACAGTGAGGGTTAAATAGCAAGCAAAGGAAGAGGAATGGTGTTTTAGATTTTCAACGATAACTTTTTTGAAAAATAATAGCGCTTTTTCCTTTTTAAAAAAAACTTTTTAATTTTTAATTTTCGAAATAATTTCTTATCGCTACATGTAGCACTAAGTGTAACCTTCCCTCGCCACTTGGAATAGTTGAAATGATTTCTTGCGCACAAATCTGTCGATTTTTATTGCTCTAACACATCCACTTATGTGCTCACTTCGCATCTCATCGTCCACTTTCTTCCTTTATGCTGCGATAGAGAAAATAGGAAAAAAAGGAAAATAAAAAGAATAAACGATAACAATTAACGTAAAGGAAAATTAATAAACTCAAATAAATGGTCGCTCAATAATGTATTTTCTATTTCCTGGCGGCTTGAAATTTTTCTTTGCTCATTGCTCCTTCTGATGTATGGTGGTTCGTTCGTGAAGGAATTCACCACCATAATACTGATTAATCCGTTGCTCATTCGCTTTAAATTTTTGGTTTGACTTGTCGTCCAATAATAATACTTGTGGAAAGATTTTCTTAATGATAAACGGGCCTGACCATCTTGACTTTAGTTTTCCTGAAAATAGTTTAAAGTGTGAATTGAACAATAGGACAACTCAACACTCGACGAAGTGATGCTGGCGTCTTTTGTTGTCATGCCACTGCTTCGTCTTCTCCTTGTAAATTTTGGCATTGTTAAAACACTCGATTCTCAGCTCCTCCTAGTGATGAAGTTGGAGCAATCTTGGTTCATTAGCTGCAGTTATATACATATTTATCTTTTTTAGAGCCCATAGTGCCTTATGTTCCAGTTCAATTGGGAGGTGACAAGCTTTGCCGATAACCAGCTTTTAAAGAGAAAGTTGAAGAGACATTTTAAAAGCGGTACGATATGCTCACAAAGCTTCATCTAACAACACTGGCCAATGCTTTCTGTTTACATTGACTGTTTTCTCTAGAATTGATTTAATTTTTCAATTAGAAATTTCAGCTTGGCCATTTATCTGGTGATGGTGAGCTGTGGCCACTTGATGTTGTACCTTATATTTTCGTAACAACTTTTCCAAGATTCTATTCACAAAATGATTCCCCTCATCACTAATCAGTAATCTGAGAATCCCAAATCTAGTGAAAATATTCTTCTTCAAAAAAATTTCAACTGTTCTTGCATTATTTTCGGTGCATGGTGTCACTTCTACCCACTTTAAGACATAATCTACTACGAGTAAAATATATGAATTCCTTTGGGATGGTGGGAATGGCCATTCTACTTCAAGAATATAATTTAATGGCACCTCATTTCTTTTGAAATACTTCCTATTCTTTGACACCGATCCCATCGTTAAGCGAAAAGGTGTACGTCCTTGAAAAGCGATAGCCAGTAGTAGCCTGATTGCAACACTTTTGGAGCAGTCTTTTTTCCTACATAATGACCACCGTACGGTGACGCATGACAATGCCACAAAATATCTTTTATCTCCTCCAAATTAACACATCGTCTCAGTATTGCATCTAGCCCTACAGGATACAAGATAGGTTCATCCCAAAAATACTATTTTATGTGTATGAGAAACCTTTTAATCGTCTGTCCATGGAGATCTTCTGGGATTACCTTACTGACAAGGTAATTAACTATATTTGCATACCATGGCACCTTATCTTCTATTATCATGAGAATAGTTTCATCAAGGAATTGCTCTCTTATTTGGCTAAATTTTTCCTTTTGTTTGTTTTCATTCAATCTAGACAAGTGATCTGCAACTTGATTTTCTGCGCATTTTCTGTCTATCTCTTCTAAGTTAAACTCCTGAAGAAGTAATATCCATCTGATTAAGCACAATTTCGAATCTCATTTGACCATCAAATGTCTTATTGCTATATGATTCGTATGCACAAAGACTTCTGTTCCTTTTAAGTGTGATATGAACTTATCAAAAGCAAATACTACTACAAACATTTCCTTCTCTGTTGTTGTATAATTGTACTGCACCTCAGTCAATGTTTTGTTGGCATAATATACTAGGTCAATCACTTTCTCATGCTTTTTTCCTAGCACCGCACCAATGGCCCAGTCACTAGTATTGCACATCAACTCGAATGGCTTTGTCCACTCAACAATGATTAACGTTGTAACTAACTTATGGCCAAGTCAATGGCCCAGTCACTACCCTATAGATTTTATGTCCCGAGACAATTTCTTCTTGCACCATGAAATGACACTTCTCTAAGTTAAGAACTAAATTGCCTTGCTAGCATCTTTCCAAAACTTTCTCCAAGTTTTCTAGTAATTTCTCAAAAAATTTTCCAAAAACTTAGAAGTCATCCAGAAGACTTCGAATGTTTCCTCCATCATGACTAAAAAAAATGCCATCATGCAATGCTGGAATGTTGCTGGCACATTGCAAAGACCAAATGACATTCTCCGAAAGGTAAATGTTTCGTATGGACATGTAATGTTTTCTTCTCCTGGTGCTCGGGGGCAATTAGAATCTGACTATATTCTAAAAAAATTCATTTTAAGTATAACATCGGTGTATCATTAGTATATCAGTACTTCTAAAAGATACATTTTTTCAAAAATATTATTAACGCCCGTTCAAAATTCAATTTTAAGTGTAACATTGGTGTATCAATAGTTATCAACATTCATTTAGAATGGTTAATCAACGTTACAAATTGAACCATTATAAGTTAATGATAAATAATCCTCTGA
>JAOANK020365961.1:0-14104 GCA_026257165.2 Telfairia occidentalis | reverse complement strand
ATAATGTTATCTTCCCTAAAACAGAATACTGAAGCAAAAGAATTCCATAATTGAATCACACAACAATAGTCTCAAAATCCTTAAGTTAACTCCCATTAACCTATATAAATTAAACTTGTTTTTGTACATTATGTGAGTGATTATCCCTAACCCCCTCACTTAGTTAGCCACTAACCTAAGCTAGTGGCTAATGTGTTTTAAAAGTAATCTACTCCTTTTTGTCTCCAAAATATTGAGAAGGTATTCATGTGTGTTGGCCAGACAGACATAAGCAATAAACAACAAGGAACACTCTTAAAATAATTCAATTCTACAAGATTTACTTTAATTTCTATTTAGTTCAATAATGTTGTCCTTAATCCTCACCTAAAGGTGATTAATTCATGCTACAATGTCTAAAAGACAGTAAACAAGTACATGAAAATTGTAAATGCATCGATAACTAAATGACTCTAAAGGAATTGTAAATTGATGTTGCTCTGTGAAAGAAGTTGCAAGAATTGTCATTCTGCTCCAGCCTCCATTGAAGCTTCTTTTTTTTGCAGGTTCTTCTCTACAGGAATTCAATAACACTAAAAAATTGAAGGAAAATTTAAAATGGAATGAACTAATTGACTGAGCTTCCTCCAAAATTCCAAACTTCAAAACTCCTTTCTCTTTGGTATCATCATCTTCTATTTAAAGCTCTTTTTTTTTTAATTAAAAGGCGCATTACGTCAAAAATTTTCCACATGTCACACATCCAATGGCTGATTAAACTCGTAAGGAAAGATTTGTTTCTACATTTTAAAATTTTGTTATTCTCACACGGATTCTATGTATCTTTTTTGCTCCAAGACTACTCGATCAATAGTTCTAGCAAATTAATGCTTCATCATCTATCTACTGACACTATATTCAGAATTTGTAGAAATTAAGCATACTTTTGTTCCAATTCTATTCAATTTCTATCATAAATATGATAAATTAACAATGTGGGAAATCTCAAGAGTTCTAATTACAAACCAAAGATAATTCAAGCAATTATTTCATGAATTAGAGATAATTATGCAACTCAAGAGATGAAATCTAGCCTAAAAGACTCCTAGTAACTCTCTTTTGGAGAGTTATTAATGTCTCAATGCCATTGTAAGACATTACCCATCTATGCAATATTTGGCTCTTTTTCTTCATGCCTTAGTCAATTTTTCTCCTCTTAAGCTCGTTGTTCGACCTAAACACCCTCAAATCACTATTTTCTCCTTAAATACTCAATTCCTATAAAATTCAACAATAAAAGCATCAAAGTACAATTTAAACACATAAAACTACTAAATTTAAGGCTCTAAAATAGCACTTTTTGAGGGCGCCAAAATCTTGACCGTACCTCACTACGCGTTACTGCAACTGCATAGGCCAATCGTAGTAATAAACGACCAAGAGATTGTGTATCGTTCACAGGAGATTGGATTTCTAATTCTCTTAATTATTGATTAATTTCCTCAACTTTATCTAGAGATACAAATTTCATGCAATGATTCTTTAATCCAAAAACAATTAAAACAAGCATGCTAATGGTAGAGAATTCAATTAATAAGGGGAAGTTCTAGGGTGTTTTGTGTGTTTAACGACCCAATTAATTGATCAGTTAGCTCATGGAATGCATTTTCTATGCCAATTAGCCTAGGTCTAGAATTTTTGACGCTAAATTTCCTCTCTCGAACTCAACCACTCTCACTCATAAATCGTAACTCAATTTCTTGCAATTTGAAAATAAAAGTCACATTAATTACATTCATCAACAACCTCAAACCCTCTCCTATCATTTTCAGGCATACAAGAGCATCGGTCTAAATTTCAAATCTAATTTACTGCCCTCTCTCTCAAGCAAGACAGTAATACATACATTCAATCAATTATTGGCTAAGTAATTGAAAGCAATAAGTGTAGGAAATTTAGAAGGCAAAAAGCAATAAATCCATTCCAAAAGAAAACAATACAATTAAGAGTTCATTAAATACCCACACCCTAAAACTAAAGTGTTTTACGTAGTGTTCAACACTCTATTCAGCTTAGAAAAACATATAAAACAAAATGCTAAATGAAAAGGAGAAGAGAGGGAACTCTCAAGTCGAATCCACGTTGTTTTTGCCGCAAACTCACTTTCCAATCTTGATTTTCACACCCGAGCACAAAAGAATTACCCATTCAGCTCCATCACAATTACCTAAAAGGATTCTATTCCTATTTCTCAAAAATTGCACCAAAAGATGGCCTCTCAGAGCCCTAAAAAGAAAATTACATTTTATAGCAGTCGCGGCAACATCGAGACGCTATGGGGCAGTGTCTCGATGCTACCTTTAAGAATTAAAAAACAACCAGTGTGTATTTTTCAAAGCGGAAGGAAAAAAAGACATAGTGTCGCGATGCTAGTTCGCGGCCGCATGCTTTGGGTACAATTCACTTATACTGTTGAGATGCCATTGCTTCAGCATCTTGACGCTGTGCACGTTGGATGTGTTTTTGCAAAATTTTCAAATTTCGGGTGTCTCAACGCCCACTTTCATCGTTGAGACGCTATGTTCTCGAGTCTATGCAATATTTGGCTTATTCTCTTCATGCCTTAACCAACTTTTTTCCTTTTAAGCTCATTTTTCGACCCAAACACCCTCAAATCACTACTTTCTCCTCAAATACTTGGGTGCTAACAATTTCAACAATTAAAAGCATCAAAACATTCTTCAAACACACAAAACTATTAAATTTAAGACTCTAAAATAACACTTTTTGAGTGCTATTAAATACGCCAAACTTAGAGTTTTGCTAGTCCCGAGCAAAACTAAACACAAAGCATAAGAGAAACTCAATGATTTCATGCGTATGACTCCAATTTTATTAATCCTAAAATGTCATGGGCACAATAAGAGAAACTACAAACCACATTCTATCATTAAGAAATTGTAAAGCCAATTCTTTTCACCCCTCGTGATAAAGAAACAACCTCAATTATGCTTGAGAACTTCCCGATTTAAGGTGAACCCCCACAATAATAATAAGATAACTTGATAATTAGATGATCAGGCAACCCCAAGGAAGCTAAATAGATTTTAGTTGGATAGATGATCAAAGATTGTTAACTCTTAGTAGAACAGTTATCTATGCTTAATTTAATGCGTAAAGTACTGAGTTTATTAGCTTTCTCTCTATAAAACTTGTGCAAAAGAATACCAAAAGAGTGTGAATTTGTGAAGGACAATAATTTGTTGTAAATGAAATATATAATTGCTATCATACACATCCTACACTCATTGCATATATTTTGTTCTATCAAAGGTATTATTGAAATCAAGGGAGTGTTGTTGGTGAAGATCAGTGAGCAAAGTAATTGAAGAAGCAGGAGAAAAGATAAAGACATTGAGAGAGAAAAATTGAGTGAGTTGGCTCCTCATTAATTGAGGTGGACTATCTCCCACGTAAAGAAGAGAAGTTGTCCAATGAAAGTTGTCAGCAAGTGAGCCAGTCAAACCCTTATTCTTTACTATTGGATGAGGTATAAAGGGAAAGCTAGAAGACTGCACAAGGGAGATTCTGCTTTTGGTTTTTTCTCGAAAGAAGTAAAGGGAAAGAAAAGAAAAGGACGGCAATAAGAGGAAATTATCTAGGAAAAGGAGCTAATCTTCAGAAGCTTGTCTTATCTGAAACTTCTTCTTGTGCATTTTTCACATTTGTTTTTACCATTAACTTGAAAATTGCTTGTAATTTCTTTTCTGCATTTAATATTATGATTCCCATTTCTCTTTGCAATATTAGTGTTGTGGTTAAGATGATGAACTAATCTTAGTGGTGTGAGCTAAGGATGCACCTTGAGGTATTAAACAACTTTTGAATGACTTCTTATGTTTAATGATTGTTATTTTAGTTTTAAGGTAGAAGGAGTTTGGCCATCTCTTATTTTTCTGTTGTTCCTTATATTTGGAAAAATATATGTGTGCAGTTGATTGTCTTAAACTACATTAGTTGATTCAAGAGACTTCACTTTTGAGTTTAGTATTGAGCTAGGGATAGTTTAATACCTAATGCCTGATTTTAGTTGTGGTTGAATTTAGGAAATAGGAATTTTACTGTTATGAAACTTTCAAAGGAAAGTTTTGTTTTATGCTTTAGGAAGAGGTTTCATTTGAATTGTTAGAGCATTACTCCTTGGTTACGACTAAGCCCTAGTTCACCCCTTTTGTTGTTCTATCCTGTTTATTCTTTCTAAGTCCCAAAGCAAGGCAAGTTATAGTCCTTTCGTATGTTAATTAGTCATTAGTCACCTAGTCTATTAATTGCACTTGTATTACAGTTACTAGTATAACTTTAATGCTGCAATTCATATTGCCTAGTTGAGTTGGTCTAAAATTTTCACTAATTTTGTGGAATGACCTTGTTGTGCTACAATGATTGGTGTACGCTTGCACTAAGAAGAGTGATTCTAACTCAGTAGAATTCACTAATCAACAAGTTTTTGGCATTGTTACTGGAGATTAGTATATTAATCAGTATTCAGCTACAGTTAGGTGATACTCTGTGAGCACTATAGTTGGTAACTCAAGTAAGTTGGTTTTTGCAGGTGTTAGCACTGTTTATGAATGAATTTCCTAATATTGAGTACCCTCTTGACCCTGAGATTGAAAGAACAGTAAGAAGACATTTAAGGGAAAGAAGGGAAGATGAATTTCAACACAATAGAAGAGAGGTAGTGGAAATTGACCAGATGGCTGACAGACCTCAAGGGTTTAATAACCCACAACAGCCTGCAAGACAACAACCTATTGAGGTTGTAAATTCAGCTAATGACCCTGACAATGTATTTTAACTAGCCTATGAAAGGGATAGAGCTATTAGAGAGTATGTAGCTCCCATGTTTAAGGAACTAAATCTAGGAATCATGAGACTAGCAATGCAAGCGCACAATTTGAGTCAAAGCCAGACATGTTCCAAATGCTTCATTCAGTGGGACAATTAATTAAACTTATTAATTAATTAATTTTCATTCATTAACTCAAGGTTACTCCACTAAAAATCTAAAGTTGCACTCGTATGCACTGTACGACAGATTATATCCATGTTTATATAATCACTACATGCAAGTCGACCTTTCACGAGTAGTTTATGATTATAGTTGGGTCAAAAGTTTGTTTTACCCTATATCTTAAATCTTAAGTACCACTAATCCTCTTATGAACAATATGTTTATGATCCAACCATAAACTAAGTCCTTCTCGGGCAAGTCAGAGGGTGGGGCCCCATTGTTCAAGGCTCGAAATTACCAATTAAGGGAATTACTCATCTACTTACCTTATAAAGGAAGGAGTGATTTTCTTCTTGTGAGATTATCTTCCCAGCCTCTCATTTGGTCATGTCTCCAATATAGTAGGCTTATTGAATTGGCGTCAAAAGTCATTTTCACCCATGTAAATCAAAGAACGTGCTCTTATAGGTAGGATTAAGAACGAGTCGCATATGATCATCATGTAAAGTATTATTCTTCTCTTTTAATGAATTTATGAAGAGAGAGAAAATATTTCGTTGTCCAGTCTTATACAAACTCATTGTATATGATACTCCCACTCACATGTCTCCACATGAACGATTTGGACCAAATTATTTATAACCTTTATAAAGTGGGTTGTATCAATAGAGTCACTAAGATAAGGCACCCAACCTTATTCATATACTATAGACTCTTTAGATTACTTCTTGAACATGACCCTCTTGTATATTAACTACATATTGCTCACTACTTCATTTATACTTACTCACATTATAAATTAATTTGAATTTCTTTTTTAGTTTTCAAAATCTAAATGTTAAGCATTAATTATTTTTTAATAATTAAAAAGTAATTTTTTATATGGATCAATTCAAGCCCGATCCAAAGGGCCAATCCAAGCCCAACTCAACTTTGGCCCATTGAGTTAGGCCTATGGATTGCGCTATGGACTTAGGTTTCACGAATTGGGTTGGGTTTACAATGCTTGAGGCCCATAGGGCTTAGGCTAGGGCCAAGCTTGGGCCTTTATATCATTGAGCCGACCTGGCCCGACCCAACCTAATGATGGGGCTGACTTATATAGAGCATGTTAACTTTTTAACTTTAGAGATCTTTGTCATGTCTTCTAAAACTTGATCTTTTTCATCACAATATCACTTGTAGAAAGCATATGAACTATTTAAAAGTCATCTATCCATCAAGATCTAGAAACAAAAAATGGTTACAGGATAAACACAACCGATCATTCATTTTATGGATATGTGATCAAGTATGTTTGGTGACAATGATATGTAATTTTCAATTTTAATTTCATTTGGTTAACTTCAAATACTATTGACTTATGTAGGTTGTTACAGAGCTTGAATTATCAAACAACACGATATCTAATATATTGAGATGGGTATCACATGGTCCATCACCCATTGTGATAACCTATTGAAGTTATATTATTAATGGAGTTCGGTACAATACAGAGCATCATGATGGTGCTCGTAATGTGCAAAATAATGATGTTTGTTTGATAGCAAGAACAATGCAGGTATCTAGTGCGAAGGATAAAACCCCAATAGTCACAAATATGTCATTTTATGGCTTGATACAAGAAATATAAGAACTATATTAAATTAATATCAAGATTCTAGTATTTAAATGTAATTAGGTTGAAAGTAATGAAGTGTAAGAACTTTATGAACTTGAATTCACGTTAGTTAATCTTAGTCGTATTGGATATAAATCAAATTCTTTTACTTCAGCTTCACAAGCAAAACAAATCTTCTATGTTGAAGACCCAAGTGATCTTCGCAACAAACTCAGGCTTCTTTCATCACCTACGCCTCGTTTGAGATGGGATGTCAGCACACAAACATGAACCCTTTTCCAAGGCTCTTCTACAATACCTAATTCCCCTCATCAACAATGATATAGTGCACTTGATAGATTTCTTTCTTTGATTTATTAATGTAATTTAAGTATTATCCTTTCCTACTTAACTCGTACACTTAAGTTTACTCGTATTGTTTTCACTTCATCATCACATATACCTACCAATGTAATCATTTCTTCCCCTTGCTATTAATAGCTGGGATAGAGTTCTCAATAAACAAGTTGGACAATTATATCATTTCTCTAATTAATCAAACTCTGATTATAGAAATCGAATGTGAACTCAGTTCTGTTTTACCTATTGTGTTATTTGTGGTTTCAAATTATCAGCTCGAAGTATTCAATGTTGAATTTTTCATGTTGCATGACATTCATTATGAGTTAGTCATTTCAGCGCATCTTTCTAGAAACTCTAATACCCTAGGCTTGTATTATTGACATACTCTTGCCTAATTGTATTGATGGTGATTTTCAAAATGGTCACCGAAGACTTAGAATGCTCTACTGAGAACTTACCATTCACATTCAAGTTTTCAAATGCTAAAGTTTGATTGTTGAGGGGAAGATCTCAACCATTTGTTTTCAAAATTTATGGGACATGAATGAAGTAAATTATGCATAGATAGTAATATTTTTGTGGTAGTTTAACATCTCTTTGTTCCAGGTAAACTAATGATTTTTATATTTGATAAGGTTGAATTAATTTCATTTCTTGTATTGTATCTTGCTTCTTTCTTTTGTAGTGGCAGGGATAACAACGTCTTAAATTGCCAATATGTTCCTTAAGTTATATAGAACACTCAAAAACCTTCTGGATTAAAAAAAAAAATTAAATATTAGTCCTGAATATACTATGTTACTTGACTTCTAGGCTTAATGGTATGGTTGACTGTGGTGAACGACATAAGGACATTTATGAAAGAGTTGTAGAGCAAGTCAAAGTGAGCAATGGAAGTCCAATTGTTACTTGTCTTCTCGAAGGCCCAAGTAGCAGGTGTGCTTATGTTGTCTTGCAAAGGGAAGTTAAAATATGCAATGATAGCCACACCAAGATTTTGCAAGTGTACATAGTTAGCAACAAGTAATAAGTATAAATATCGTCTCCACAAGGATTAGAGCCAGATTTCAACTTATTCAAACTCAACTTTTGATGAATTTCGATTATAATCAAGAACAATTTGTTGTGACTTTTGTTAACTAAATGTTGAATAAAATTAAATGGTAGAATAAAATGTATGCGTCTCAAGGTTGTAATGCTATGCATGGATTAGTCTTGGATTAAGGTATAATGTTATTTCTTTGAGATAGGATGTTGAAGCAATAAACTTGAAGAATTGATTCACACAACAATAGTCTTGAAATCTTCGTAGATCTCCCAATTGTCTTAAATTAATTCTCATTAACCTATATGAGTTAAACTTGCTATATTTTGTGCATTAGGAGAGTGATTATCCCTAACGTCCTCACTTAACCAGAAACTAACCTAATTAAGAGGCTAACGAGTTTTAGAAACAACCTACTTTCCTATATTTTTTTTTCAAAATTTAGAAAAGTTATTCATGCTTGTTGGCCAGACAGACATTAATTTTAAACAATAAGAACACTTCTAAAACAAACTGATTAAACAAGCACACTTCAATACTAACTCATTTTAACAACACCATCCTTTATCCTCACCTAAAAGGTGATTAGTTCATGCTACAATATCGAAAAACTAGAAAAATATTAAAAATCAACAATGAGTTCATGATAACAATTTGATACGATTAAGAAGAAAACACAAAAGTCTGCTTGCTCAAGTAAAGATTCTGAAGGAATCGTCTTTTTTGTTTGATCGCAGGTCACTGCGTTGTCGCAAGTGCACAGGTCAAATTGTAATATAAAACAGTCCTAAGGTCCGAGTATCGTCCTCTTGGAATTAGGTTATTACTTCTATAGTATCAAGATAGTAGTTGTCGATTTTATCTAGGAAATGAACAGTGATGCAACGAATCTAATCTAAAAAGTGAATAAATGGAGCATGAAAATAGGCAAGTAAAGAGAGGAAAAATCAAGAAACAAGTAGTTATAGGGTGTTGGCATTGTAAACGGTGCAATTAACTGTTTAATTAAATTCGAGAGATACATTTAATTATTAATTTTCTAAGTCTAAGATTTCGGGTTTCCCCCCCTCGAGGCCTACCGATCCGCACAAACAACTCACTATTCGAAGTCTCGCAATGAGAATTTGAAGGTGGCATGCAAATAACTCATCACGGACCTCACACGCTCCCCTACCATTTTCACACTTAGAGAAACATATGTCTAAGCTCTTATGTCTAATTTAGGACTCTCTCTCATAAGCAAGACAATAAATACAATACCATTACATTTAGTGGCCAGATAAATGCAAGCATTAAAGGGCTAGAATTTAGAAGAAAACCGTAAACAAGGCATTTAAGAGTTCAATAACATAATTAATCGTCCATAAAACAATCCAACACCCTAAAACTAATAAGTTTAACTACAATACATCTCAAAATTCAATCCCAAATAACTCAATACAATAGTTTATAGAATATAAAAGATAGAAAATAAAACTCTCGGGTCGATTCTTCCTTGTCTTTGTCTTCGAACTGACTCTCGTGCTCGTGATTTTCACCTTCAAATACTAGAAAATGTTCCAATCTCCTCTAGCATGAATGCCTAGTGTAAAATATCTTTCTTCGCTGAAAATCGCTCTGAAAACGACTGAACTCCCTAAATTAAAAATTGAGATTCTGCATAAATAGGTCCCAGGCGGCAACGTCTCGCCACTACCCTAAGTAGAACTCCCTTTACGGGGCGCGAGCGAAGAGTTTTTTAGGGCGGACAGTGAGTAGCAACGAGACGCTACTTCGTGACCAAGGAGGAGGCGCACATGCATGCTACATCTTGCGGCATCGAGATGTCATGCCTTCCTTCATGCGTGCACAACTATTCTTTCTTCAATTTTGGGCATCTCAACGTCGTAGCTCAGCATTGAGACGTCGTGCCCCCGGGTCTTTTTTTGGCCCTAATTCTTTGTTCTTTGGCCAATTTTACTCTTCTTAGGCTCATTTTTTAACCTGAAAAGCACCAAATCCATATTTTCGCATCCAAATGCTCAGTTCCTAAAAATCAACAATAAAGCCTCAAAGCACACAATAAAGCCCACAAAACTACTAGAAATGAGGCCCTAAAATAGTACTTTTTTAGTGCTACCATTGCTTCAGCCTTCAATGACAGTCCTACTGTCTCTGCAACTTTTCCTCATTCCTAGCTTTTTGCATCAAGATTCTCTTCAAAACTCTCGAACAACTCATACGGGGATCCCCTCCCTAAAGGCCAATGCTTTTCTATTTATATTGGTCTTCTTTGGTAATTTTAGAGTTAATTAGGCCAAATCGTCCACGTGTCCTACACTCATTGAATCTCTAATGTTATAAATAAGGAAACTTCAGCTTATTAATGAATTTGTTTACTTCTATGCAAAATACTCGTGTGCATTTTGCTCTAGAATCGCTCGATCATTCTTTCAACAATCTGATATCTTCAACTTGTGCTAACATAATGCTTTTTCATCAATCTGCTAACAAAATACACAATCAATACCAATTAAGTATGAAATACTCAAAGTTATTCTTTTAATGCCTAAATCAAAATAATTTAGTAAGGTTGAGGTTCTTAGAGGTACTAAGGCCTCGTTTACTTAGTAGGAATCGAAATGGAGAAGAATCGGAATGAAAATCAATCGGAATGACATCAAATGTAATGAGAATCTTATTCCTTTGATGTTGTTTACTAGCAGGTCTGGAATCGGAATCAGAAACTCAGCCATGTTGTTTAGTTTCATTTGGAATTGGAATCAGATAAATGAAGATTACCAAAATACCCTATTATATTTCTAATTAACTACAAAGTTATGACAGTTATTATTATTTTTTTTTTTATACACTATGACAATTATTAAGTTTTAATTCTACCTTATATAATTTTATTTAATAATAAGAAATTTTATTTTTACAAATTTGATATTAATAAATAAGAACTAATTAACATAAAATTATATCAACTTAAAATTAAAAAAAAATGGTATATACTTTATTATTATAATAACAATTATTAATCAGGAGCATTTTTCAATTTTGTTATTGTTACATTATATATTAATAATGAATTTTATTTTACCAATTTAATTGAAATAAAATATTTAAATTTAAAAATGGTTGTAATGTTGCATAATAAGTTATGACGAAATTATTATAATATGTTATGTTAATATATAAATGGTTATAAATATTTAAATTATATCAATAACATAACCAATGTAATTCAAACACATGTAATCAAATAAATAATAATATTCAAACACATTAGTTTTCATCACAAAAACATAAACATGAATTGCAAAAATATCATACAAACTATTTTTATCATCAAGTAAACATAAAAGTTTAAAATAATCATGTATATCGATCCCAACACTCTTCTCTCCCTGTAGAATGAGTTAATGAGTCATACAAAAATATATTTATCATCAAATATTTGAAGGCACAAAAGAGTTCAGGTGTCTTACACATAAAGGCTCTCTTGAAACAATTAAACGAGCCAAACAAAATATAATATAATATTCGAATTAAATAGTCAAACCCCATGTTCTAATAAGTTTAGAACATCGTCTTTCTTTTCCTCTTCATCCATAGTGAAAAACACCCTTAGCAAGCTGTGTGATCTTGCCAAAATATTAGTAACCTTAAAAAGCTGCAAATTGGATAGTCCACATATCTTCTTTAATTTGGCAGTCAGACGATCTTGCATGTTAGCCATTTCTCTATCATTTGAAAGGACTTTTATAAGCCCATATAGTTTTGGGGCAACTTCTACTACAGAATTTGCCATGCGTTTGATATGGTGGCCCAGTCCATCATTTTTGCATGTCTTTCTTTTAGGACATTCACTTGAGTTTTTGTTATTAAAATTAGATTGAGGTTGGGGTTGGGATTGGGGTAGGGGTTGGGATTGAGGTTGGGGTTGGGAGAACGACATTCCTTCATCATCAAATGAATTGAATGTGTCATACTGAGTGTCAAAATGCATATCGAGCCCATTAATATACCCATGGGAACCATGATGAGAGTTAGCATCCTCCAATCTAATTTCTTCTTCATCATCATCAGCATTACCTGCATGTTGACCAGTGGCCTTATCTTTTCCAAATATTTCTCCTAAAGCATAATAATGGGGAAAAGGCTTTCAATATAAACCACTCGCATCCTTGTGAGCCTACAAGTTAAAAAGTATAACTTATTGAGACATTTTAATTAAATATATAACCTAAAAAAATATTTTACTTTTACATACCTTGACCCATTCATCATATGCACTTTTTTCACCTTGTAATGTCATGTGCTCATCGTTCCAAGTAAATGCACTTTTATCTCTAAGCAACTAAGCTAATACATTGTATTTGGACTATAGCGTTTTTGCTCGAGAGTCAATGTGAGGAGATGCCTTTACGGTAGACGAAGGCAATTTTTGTAACATCAAACGTTCAATTTCCTTCAAATATCCATTCTTGAATCCATTTTATGCTCGCCATAAACTATTATGACATAATTCTTGAAGTGCTTCAACCAACACTGCATCTTCTTCTATTGTCCAAAAATGCTTGTTCAATCCCCGACCTCTTTGTGTATTAGTGATATTAGAAGTCATCCTATATTATTCAGAATAAAAAAAAAATCATACAATGAAAAATAACACACGTGTCTTATTAGATCATTCCAAATAACTAAATAAATAATAACATGTGATCATTAATAATATCAAAATAACTCGTCCTAACAAATCATTCCAAAAGTAAAAAATAAAAAAGTGTTAATAATCATTCCAAATAACAAAATATCAAATTACAGACTTCGTTAAATCATTCTAAACTTTCTTGCCAAGTGTTGAACATTTGAGTAGCCAAAGTTTGTCTCCATGTGCTCCATTCATTTGAAGTTTCAATAGTATTAACATAGCCAGTGGTATCATTTACATCTTCAGTTACCAATTCTTCATTTTCAAGTTCTTCTTCCAAAGGATCAGTTGTCATCTCTCTTCATATAAAATTATGAAGCATGCAACACACTGAAATAATTCGTCTCTGTGTGACTATGCTGTAGAAAGAAGGACTCCTAAGTATTGCGCAACGCATCTTTAGTAAGCCAAAACATCATTCAATTACATTCCTAGCAGAAGAGTGTTTCATGTTAAAAAAATCTTATGGTGTTCATGGTTGTTAACCATCCCTCCAGTCATTTAAATGATAACGTTGGCGCCTAAAAGGTGCTAAAAAACCTTCTCTATTGGTGTAACTAGCGTCAACCAAATAATAATAACCTAAGTTCATAGAAAAAAAATATTGTTATTTTTGTATCCAATAAATCTAAAATTATGTATTTGTAAAAGTCTTACCATGAGGGACTTTTAATCCATTTCGCCTAGTTATTGCATCTCTAAGTACTCGACCATCATGTACGGAACCTTCCCACCCAGGTAAAACATAGATAAATTGCATATCAGGGGAGCAAACTCCTAAAACATTAGTAGCAATTTCATTCTTTCCCGTTCTATACTTGGGTTTTCAAACTCTTGAACCTTAATGTGAGTTCCATCTAAAGCACCTAAACAATCCTAAACAAGAAAAAATATTATTTATGTTGATTAGTATTGTCCAAAAGTATTATAATAAATAACTAAATTTTACTATGTGTACCTTAAACCATTTCCATTTGAAGTCCATTGAATTTTCCAAAATTGGCTCAGGCGTCTTCCATAAACACTTTTGACATCGAATCATAGCCTTAGACATTCATGGAAACATTTACTAATAGTACGTCCAGATCTCTTAAAAGTAAAACTCATAACTCTATTTTTTACATGATGTGCTAAAATATGTAAAAATATTGCAACCATTTCTTCTATAGTCACATTATTTGTCCCTCTTAAATGTCCTTTAATCCTAAGCATAGTACATAACTTATAAAATGTTTGTTTATCCATCCTTAGTTGTTTACATCATTCTTTTGAACCAAAGATTGCAAGTGACACACTTGATACATAATTCTAGAGAATGTTGGATTACGAAGTTGTCTTAAAGAATGTAGACTTGGATGGCCACAAATGGAAATACATAGTGCAAGCATTTCTCGAAGGATGACA
>JAOANK020365854.1:0-14106 GCA_026257165.2 Telfairia occidentalis | reverse complement strand
ATTCGAATATATATTATATTAATGAGATTTATATAATGAGGTTTTAATATGAATAGGATTCATATTAAAACTATAGGTTATGCGAAAAATATTATTTGAATATGATTCAAATAATATTAATGTTAATTAATTAAATAAATAAAATTAAATTTGTTTTTATTTTATTAAAAACAAAATGATAACTCTCATTGGGAGTTATCACGATTGAGGTGGTGAGTTGGGAGATTTTCACTCAACTCACTCCCATTCCTCTCTCACATAAAAAATCACAAGAATAGAAGTTCACTTCAAGGTTCTGCAGAAACTCTCCCTCTCTTAATTCCCTCTATCAATTTTGGAGACCATTCTTCCAATGCCTAATTTCCTAGAGATTAACAGGTATCTCGATTGGTGGTGTTCATCAACATCTAGAGGATTTTTACGTGGAGAAACAACTCTTCAAAGGTATTTCATTCTCTCTGTATTTTTTGTTTATGTAAAACATGCTTCCTATCCAAATTCATTCTTGAATGCATTAAGCGTTCAACCACTTCCGCTG
The DNA here is from genome assembly GCA_026257165.2 of Telfairia occidentalis. NCBI lineage: Eukaryota > Viridiplantae > Streptophyta > Magnoliopsida > Cucurbitales > Cucurbitaceae > Telfairia > Telfairia occidentalis. The sequence goes on along the minus strand of JAOANK020365854.1, from coordinate 13,568 downwards.
GAAATTTGATTCCTTCAATAAGAAGTATATCAACAATATATTAAGTATTATATCAATAATTTTAGTGATATATCATAGATATTCCTAATATAGAGTAGACTGTTGATTTATTATTTTATTGAATATAACTAAAATAAAATAAAATAATTCATATAATTTTCTATTTAATATTATAATAATAAAATTACAGTTTAAATTGAATATAAACTCTTTATTACACAAAATACAATAATTATTAATATTTCATTTACTTACAAGATTCAGTACGCTAATTGTTTTATTTTAAGTAATAAAGAGCTTATATTTAAAGTAAATTGTAATTTAATTTTTACAATATTAAATAAAAAAAATTATATAAAAACTTTTTACATTTAATTTTTATAATTATTTTATTTTACAGAGTAAAGAGCCTATATTCAAATTAAACGGTAATTTAGCAATTATAATGGTTTTATTTTACGTAATAAAGAGGTTATATTGAAATTAAACTGTAATTTAGTTATTATAATATTAAATAAAAAAACTATATAAAATTTAGCACATTTAGTTTTTATAATTATTTTTATTTTACGTAATAAAAATTTTATATTCAAATTAAACCGTAATTTAATTATTATAATATTAAAAAAAATTATATAAAAATTCAGTACGTCAAATTTTTTAAAATAATAATATTTTATTTTACGTTAAAAAGAACTATTTATAAAGAAATCTTATTTTAAAAAGAGAAGAAAAACGGTAATAATAAGCAAAAAAGAGCAAAAAAGAGCAAAAAAGTCTGGGAAAAAAAGAGCAGAAACAATCGGTTTAAGGATTGAACCCGAGATCTCAAGGATTCCACTGAGCAAATGAGCTACTAGGGCAGAGTTATTTTAGGCAAGATTAATGTTCTGTTTAAGAGATAATCTTGCTTCTCCCAAATTAAAACTACATTAAAAAAAAATAAATTCAAAACTAATATATTTTGATAAATAAAATCCATACATAACTAAAACAAATATTTAAAACAATCACAAAAACCAACAAAAGTTCATGAGTCTCATTCAGTCCACGAAAAATAATAATAATAAATAAATAAATTGCCCTTCCTAATCTATAACACAGCCAAACAAATCAATTTCATCACTAATCTACATTGAAATTAAAAGTTTGAGATTAAATTTGGTAGATTGAATTTATTAAGATGGCAAAAAAAAATTCTATCTGTTTTCGCTTCATTTTGCATATAGAGTGTTAAATTTCACTTGACAAGTCGATATTTCCATCAATATTTTCATATATTCATGGCTTCGACATCAACATAAAAAATTAGTGTATATTTGTATTATATCATAAAATATCAACAAAGATAAAAATAGAAATGCCACTAAAATATCACTAATAGGAATATAGTATTAAAATTAAATTACAAGTTGAGTACTTGAATTTTGATAACTGTGTTGAATTCATTCTTAAATTTTAAAAATTATTTAATAGGTTCTTAAACTTTTAATCTCGTATCTAAGATACTTTTAATAAAATCGTGTTGGGCGAAAACTGATTCGCTTGTGGTAGGAACTTTATCCATGGAAAAGATAGTTTTGATAATGAGATTAAAGTTAAATAGAGAAGTAAAAAAGTGAAAGGAATTCTCCTTGCCAAGTATCACCAAAATGAGGTTGTTAATTATCTATGTTAGACACACATTTTTAAATACATTTGGACTAAAGACTATCCATCATGGATTGTGCAACCAATTAGTACTGATATTTCTTCAGTTATTTAGTTGCTTTCGAATTTAAAAGAAAAAAAAATCTAAGATACCTTTTAAAATTGAAAATTTAATGATTTAAAAAAGTTAATTCATATAAAACTTATTAAATACTTATTTTATTAAGATGAGAGAGGTGAGGGGAATACAATTTGGAAGAAGAAGGAAGAGGAGGGGTGGAGTGGAGCGACAAACGGGTGCTGGCGCGGCGTTGGGCACAGTGAAACAGAAAACAGACTGAGACACCCAATGCTTAAGCAGCTGCTTCTGCTTCTGCTTTCTGTCCACTGGCATTGGGCATCAGCGCAGCGCCTACCATCGACATTTCGTACGGCGCCTTACGCCATTCCCTTATCCCTCTTTGTCTGCGCCCTTCTCCCCCCTCTTCTCTCTTTTTCAGATTCGCTTCCCCAAAAGCCATCTTCTATTTCCTCATTTTATCACCCTTCTTTCTTCCACTTTTGCCCCTCCCTCATCTTTCCCCCTCTCTACATTTTCGATTTTGGTTCTCCTGTTTGTTTTATCCCTAATTTCTGTTTCGTTAGGCTGCCTTTCCTCTAGTGATTTGATAACAATCTATTCTATGAAAATAGAGTTGTACTCTATATTTTTAAATATCTATTTATTGCATATTTTGAAATTAAATCTTAATTTAAAAAGTTGTTCACATATTCATAAACAAAAAAATAGTAATTACTACTCCTAACTAAACATTTACTCCAATCTCAAATATTATTAAATAGTTTGCTAACATATTTTATGTTATAAAGTTTGTATAATAAATATTTTATAATAGTATATACTTTATATATATATATATATAGTCTAATTTTTACAAAAATAAAATGAGTTTATAACATGAAATAATATATTTGTCATAGTTTTTCTCATTTTTTTAGTGTAATTCTACATTTTCAACTTTGAGTTTAAAATTTGGATACACTAAAGACATAAAAAAGTTGTTTCGAGAATTTCTACGAGGTTTGGATCAAAAATTTCGAAAATAGTTTTCAAAAACAAACTTACCAAACAAATATTCACGAAATCCATTTGATTCAGTGAATATGAAAACAAGAACCAGAATTCATATTGCATACAAAACAGGCTTTTCAGAGTTTTTGTTGTTAATATTTTTAGCTATTATTGAAATATATTGATTTGATGTGATGTGATTATAGAAATAAGTTCAATGAATACATAAAGGAACTAAGGCCCCGTTTACTTCCCTTCAATCGGAATGAAGAGGAATTGCAATGAAAATCAATCATAATGAAATCAATTGGCATGAAAATCTTATTCCTTTGATGTTGTTTACCGTGAGTTGTCTGGAATCGGAATCAGAAACTCATTCATGTTGTTTACTTTCATCTGAAATCGGAATCAGATACAGGGGCGGATGCATGATTTTTAGTCAGAAGGGGCACCAAACATAAAATAAATAAAATTATTTAGAAATAAGCACATAGTGGGACTTTAACTTTGCCCGAGGGGCACAAAGACTTTTTCAAGGCATTTCTACCACTGAGCTACCAATTGAATTAGTTATTTATTTGGATTTATATATATATATATATGTATAATGAAATAGTTCTAAATTCAAGGGGGGCTCGTGCCCCCTGGTCCCTTCATAAATCCGCCCCGAATCAGATAAATGATGATTATAAAAATAACCTTTTGTATTTCTAATTAATTAAAAAGGTATGACAATTATTAAGGAGAGAGGGTAAATTGTGTAAACAATTAATAAATATAGTGTGGACCCCAGGAAATAGAAAATGAGAATGAGATTGATCACCATTTTGGGGGAGAATTGGATTGCCCCTTCTTGGGAGAGTGATTTCTAAATTTGAGGTGGGTCCCACATTTGATTTTCATTCACTTTTAGTAAATACTGTCAAAAGGAATGAAAATTTTCATTTTCATTTCTTGATTCCAATTGAAGGAAAGTAAACAGAGCCTAAATAAACAAATTCAATAAAGTTAAAAGCACTACACTTATAATTTGATCTAATATATTGTTTTGGGAGTATAATATTTGTTTTTCTAAACATTGGCTTAGATTGTTATCTTAACCCTCAAAATTTTCAATTTCATCCATTCCACATTAAACTTGAATAAATTCTGCCAATTAATAACTCCTATATATTAAATTGGAAATTTTCTTAGGGTCCAACCTATAAATTAAATCGAATTCAATCAACAAAATACTTGACATCAAACCATATAAATGCTCAAACTAAATTACAAAAATATATTAACAGTAACCTAGCAACAGATTTATAGGTAAAAGATGTCCTCAAGCTCAATGATAAAATGTCCAAACCAAGTCAGAGTATCAAGTCCAACCATAGTAGTGCTCATAACTTGTGGCAATTTCTTTAGGGGGCTTTGGCTCACGGGTTCGGCTTCTGAAGTCTGAATTTGTGTAACTTGAGGAGTAAATTTGAGGGAGTTATGTAGCTTGGATTTTGTTAGCATGTGTTTGGAGTGCAGATTTGTGTAGCCTGTACTTTAGGTGTAGAGTTGTGTAACCTCGATTTGGATAGTCTGATTTTTTTTTCTTTTGTTTAGTGAACTGTTCAACCTCAATATAATGTAGTTAAATTTTTTAGACAATTTTGTAGGAAGCAATTAATCAATCCACTTTGAATTGGGTATTTCTTAAGTTATGTATTTTCTAATCATAATTTTGTCTTACAAATTAAAATTAATACTCAAACAAATCGTTCACAATAATTTAATAAAAAGTTTAATATTAATATCATAGCTTTGACAAAATATTTAACAACAAAAAAATATCTGGTAGTCATGAAACTAAAAAAATGCTCGATAAAATATTCATTTTTTATCATAATAAAATATTTTATTATTATAAAATTTTATTATTTAAATAAAGTCAAAATTAATATATTATGTTATATTTGTAATTTTACACAAAAATATTTATTTTAACAAAATAATATTAATTTATCATTTTTTTTATTTATATGGACAATTCATATTATAATTTCTAATCATTATTATATTTAAAGATAAGAAGTTGGAAATTTATTTTTGAATAATTTTACTTTTACTATTCAATTGATAATTTCAAGAGTGTTAGAAATATTTAATGATTAATTATATAATTTAGATAAAAAGAATAATTAATTATATAATTTGTTCTTAACTCAACTATATTTAAATGTTAGATAATTGAAAATTAATTTTAGATGCATTTGTTCTTTATATAATTTTAAATTTTCAAACTTATACTTAATAATAATAGTGTATACTTGAATACTTTCATTATGTTTATTAGAATGAAAATAACATTTATGTTATAAAATTAAAATAAAGCATATTAAATAAAAAATGTTCTTGAAATCTTAATTAAAAATTTTGAACAAAAATTAATTTTGAAGTTCTATGAGCTTATTTTATAAATTGTCTACGGTTTACTAGAACGCACTAAAAAAACATAAAATCAATATAAAATAGAGTTAAAGTAAAATTTAAATAATATAAACTAAAATATTTATTGTTTTATAGGAATATAATATTTTTTAACTATAAGATATTATAATAATACTTTTTGCGTTTATATTATAATATCAATTTGAACAATAATATTATATCTAATCTAATTTTATATAATTTGTAATTTTTTAAATAAAAGCTAAAATTAATATTTGAAAATTTTTTGTCAAAATTTTTGTTTTTATATCTTTTTTAAAATTAATTAGTTAAATAATAATTGAAATTAGAAAATAAAGAATAAGAGAAAAGAGAAAGAAAGAAGGGAGAAATGAAGGAAAGAAAGAGCAGCGTTTTGATTTGGTGGGACCTACTTGAAAGGAGTTTAATTTTTGCTTAATGGGGTAAACAATAGGGATAACGATATATATGACCATTTAAAATAGTCAATTTTAAAAAATGACCAAATCATCTTATGTTTTGAAGAATAACTAACTTATAAATAGAATAATTTCTATTAATTTTTTTTTGTACGAAATTACCCTTACAATTAAGATTTTATTTAAAACCAATTTTGGGAAAAATCCTACCTAACCAAAAGAAATAACAAACAATACCAATAATTTAGAAAGTAAAATGAAAAAAATCAAATATAATAGAAATTTGAATAAAAAAGTAGATATTTAAACTTTAAAAATTTTCAACTTAATCAAAATCAAATAGATAAATAGAAAATTGAATTAGAATCCTTATAAAAAATAGATATAAAATTTAAAAATTTTAAACCAAAAAAGAAATCTTTAAAAATATAATTAATATTTTAAAATTATTAATATGAGAATACACTCGAATAGGATTATATTGAAAAATCTTATTCCAAAAATATTTCTTAAATACTTTATCCTATTTTAAAAATATTTCGAAAAAATACTTCTAAAATACTGTATTTTATTCCAAAAATACTCACAAGATATCTTTTATTTTAAAGATACTCTCTGAACACCACAAATACTCTCTAAATTCCACAAATACTCTACGTCATTCCAAAAATACTCCCTAGCCAAAAAATATGTTATATTCCTTTGTTAAAAAGAAAAATCTAAGAATTTCTTACCTTTTGACAGTGAAAATGATGTACTAAATTATATATCCTATAAAGATGCCCAAATGTGAAGATAAAAGTCGATTATTTTACCAGTAGAAAAAAAGCCACAAAAGTCATGTACCAGAGGCGACAACTTTGCAAGAAGCAAGAGAAGTCATTTTATTTTGGGAATTGAGATGCAAAGAGCTTTTGAAGAACGGCGAGAATAAAAAGAACCATAGAGAATAAATAATTATTCGATTGAAAATAGAATCAAGAAAGAGAATTAAAAAAATAAAATAAAATCAAGAGAATATAGCAAAAATAAAAAACAGTTAGAATTTAGGAGAGAGGTGAATTTTTATTTTTTTAAGCTCAAAAGTGATAATCGAATAAATAAGGCTAAAATGGTCTAAAGAAAAAATAGAGAAAAATAAATGGTCATTTTTCATTATTAAAAGTAGTTTAGCCATTTTTCAGAATGGAGAGGTAAAAAAAGACACATATTCCAATTTATCTAGAAAGCACTTACCTCTCCAAAATAAACCCATGGGCTAAACATGGGGTGGGCTTTTACCCTAACTCTACCTCATAGGTCAAACAAGGTTTAAATATTATTTTAATGTCAAATCAAACATAGTTCAATTAGTTAAAACAAATCTGTCTTACCAAAAGGTCATGAATTTGAATCTCTACCCTACATGTTGTTAATATATATTTATATATATATTATTTTAGTTATTATGTTTAATATATAAAATATATATACATGTTGTTTTAGTTATTATGTTTTCAACTTTTGTTCATTTTGGTTCCTGTTTTAAATTTATATTGGTTATTGTAATTTCAGATTTTGTTTACTTTTGTCATTATATTTCAAAATGTCTCTTTTAGTTTCTATATTTTTACGAAGTACCACTTTAGTATTTTTTACTTAGTTATTTATCTTACTTTTCTTAATCACAATTTTAGCCCATACACTACATTTAATAGTTTTGTTGCAATGTAACCATAACTTTGTATTAGATGTTAGATTTAATTGTACAAAATATTCCTATACTTTATACATTGTTTCAATCCTACTATTCACCTTTGTTAAATGTTTCAAAAGACACTCTTCAAGAAAAATTTGGTTGGATGTTTGACAAAAAGTTGGCGTGTTAGCTAACATAAGGATTATGTAGATACAAAACACCTTACGTGACAGTTTAAGTAAAAAAAATACAATGTTTTAGGATTAATTTGAAGCTTTTAAATAAAATAAACATTTTTAAAAAATCAAAACCAACATTTAAAATATACACAAAAACAAATGGAACGTTTTTTTTACTTAAATTGTCCTATAGATTATTTTGTATTCATGTAATTCATTTGTTAGCAGACATATCAACTTTTTGTCAAACATTCAACCAAATTTTTCTTGAATGATATTTTTTTAAAATATTTAGTAAAGGTAAATGATAATATTAAAATTTTTGAAAGAATACGAATATTCAAGTGTAACGCCCCAGGCCGAGGATTCGGCACCTACTGACCCTGGCATTCCCCTACAACCTGGCCACGCTACTTACTTGACTAGAGCTACTTGCGAGAGTGTCCTTCCAGCATGCTTTGTTTTCACTCACATGCTTTCTAGGTAAATTTCTTAGGAGGTCACCCAACATAAGATTGCTCCGAGCCAAACACGCTTAACTTTGGAGTTCTTATGATTGAGCCACCAAAAAGGAAAGTGCAACTTATTGGTATAGGTAGTCACTATCAATTCTTTTAAGTCTTTCTTAACTATGCTTGTATAGTCTTAAGATTCCTCTTATTCAAATTTAGTGTCGGTTCATTCATGTACCCCTCCTCTACTCAGGTGTTACATGTCCACTAGCTTTCACTTGGTTCGTCCCCCGAACCACATCTTATTGGAAGAGGACCCGCTCTGATACCATCCATAACAACTTGACTTCTAGATCTAGACCACCTAAAGTCACTACTCGCATGTATGCTCTTAAATAAAAGTTTTAAAATGTTTTTTCAAACTTGAAATCAAATTTCCATAAAAACATAAAAAATTAAGTTTAAATAGTACAATGAAAATAGTTGGCGCCATGAACTAGTGTGATGCAAACTATTTTCATTGTACTATTTGAACTTAGTTATTTATGTTTTTATGAAAATTTGATTTTAAGTTTGAAATTTTTTTTTAAAATTTTTATTTAAGAACATTGATGCCAGTAGCAACCTTAAGAGATTTAAGTCTAGAAGTCGAGTCGTTACATCAAGATTCTAAATACAAGGTTATTATGGAAAAAAAAATTGTGCTAGAATTTTGTAAATACTAACCAAATCCATAAAATGAGGCAAGTACCTAGGTAAGAGAGACAAAATTTTCAGCCACTTTTTTTATCTGCTTTTGTCTCTTTCAGTTACCCTTTTTGGGGAGAGATGATATGAATGTATACTATAGACAATATAATATTATCATATACGCTATTCGCCTATGCCTAGCCTTAGCCTACGCAAATAAATTACCCTTCGCTTCTTTACCATTATTATCCATTTCTCAATAAAGATACCCATTCAATATAAGATATGAGCTTTAATATTTTTTTTTCTCTTTATTCTATATTATTTTTCAATTTTTAACTCTTTAAAATGCCCAAAATACCCCCTCATTTATGTTCCCCCATTCTAAATTCTTTTTCCCCGCAAGTTTTTAATTATTTATTTTTATTTTTACTTGCATGTGAAAGAATAATTCAAATGTGAGATTATTATCATTAATTAAACTTAAAATTAAATTGTCCACTTGAGCCTAACTCAACAAGTTAATGTATATATTTTTTTTTATTAAAAGATCATAAATTCGAATGCTCACCTCATATGTTATTGAATTAAAAAAAACATAAAATTCAATTAAATACTACAAAAAAGTACCAAATTATACACGAAGATATCTCCAAAATACTCACACAAAAACTAAAGTCTTCATATTAATAATAATAATAAATAACTCTCGAAATATGTGAATTTGAGTTGAATTTCGTTTATACTATTTAAAAAAAATCATTAAAAAATAGGCTAAATATGTTTTAGTCTCTATAAAAAAAATATATATGTATATATATATGTTTTAGTCCCTCCTTCATGGTTTAACATTTTTCAATTTACTCTCTTTGATAATTGTTAAAATTGGTTGTGGCATAATAATTACTGACTGTCGGAAATAAAGAGGAGTAAAAAGTCATTTAAGAAAGAAAAGATTTAAATTTTGCTCTGAATTTTTAAAGAATTAATAAAATTTTTTAGTTTTACTTTGTTTGTTGGATGACTTTTTTCCTCAAAATTTCTATCAATTCTATTATGTCATATTATAATATAAATATATTATTAACTAAGTTTAACATCAAGGGCTAAAAACATATATTTTTCCTTAGAAAAGACGAATCTATATCAATTATGCTATTTACAACTTTATGTAAATGTTTTGTCAAAAAAAAAAAAACATTGTTTTTCTTTCTTCTTTGCTTTACCGACCGAGATGACAAGGATTTGGCGAGAGACCAAAAAGGCCACAAACAAAAAATGAAACGGATGAGAAATCCTCAAATGATCAGGCGGCGGCAGCGTCAGCTGAGGAAGAGGAAGAAGAAGAACACCGGCCACCAGTGGAAGAAGTCGTCGGCGATTATTTAGCAGCACAGGAAGCTCCCAGTCGACTCTGATGTGTTCTGTATTTTGCGCCTCCTAATTCATCCAAACAAGACTTTTATCTTTTTTATTTTAAATAATATAGAATTTCTTATTTTTAATATAATTCTTACATAATAATAGGTTAAATTATACAAAATATTCTGGAATAAATTTCAATTATGTCTATGTAATTTTAAATGTTTCAATTCTATTATCAATTTTTCAAAATTGTTTAAAAAATACTCTTTCATCAAATTTACCGTTAAAAAAAATGCAACGTGACAATAAGTTGGAGGACACGTGTACAAAGATGTTTCAATTATGCTCATGAACTTTGGAGTAAGTTTTCATTAGCTTTTCTGCTATAATAAAAATGAAAATTCAACATAGTGGTAAGCTATAAAAAATGTGAAGGGTCCTAGTCACATTAAAAAATTATTTTGAGGTAACTCAATTGTACAAGTTAGAATAATATATTGTTCTTTAAAAACTAAATTGGCACAAACATGAATACACAATTGACAAATTACGTTATATGTCAATAAGCATCCCATCTAATATAATTCTAGTAATGATAGTAAAATAGAGATAAGAGAGATGAACATATAATTTTATAGTGGTTCATTCCAACAATGATCTACATCCACTCTAGCCACTTCCATTTGCATCAGAGATTACAAGAGCTAATTAGAACAGCTCAATCGAGCTTACAGGGTATAAACAACCAGCAAAACCCACTGCATTCAGAGATACATTAACAATGCTAACCTCTAAAGCAATTTCATCTGCAACTCTTTACGTGAAGGACAAATTCACTCTATGAATTTCTCTTCAAGCCGCAGCAGAACCAGTTCCCTCTCTGTATTGCATTATCCCTACTCTCCCTCCTCTATTCGCTTGATAAGATGCAAGGAAGAGTATATTTCTGTTCGCTTGCAAACTTCAATTTGTTATCGCAAAACAGAAAGTTTGTTATAGGACAGCTGACTATCACGTGACATATTCATATTTTCACATAACAATATGTCTACCAAAAAACTAGCCAGCAAAGCATGTGAGGTCAGCAAGTCAACATTGAATTTATCTCAAACGTCTTCACCTCAGCTGAACATTTAACTATCAAAAACTCAACAGTTCTTCTTATAAATTAAAATATTTGGGAAAAAACAAAATTTTCGAAGGAATAGACAAACCATGGACAACAAACATAATATGAAACTTTCATTCCCACTATCAATGGACAAAAATTAGGACTAATAAATAATTATTCCCAAGTCAAACAAACTCCATGTACCATAAATTTCTCTATAAATTTCTTACGAGGATAAAAATCGTCTTCTTCTATCAATCAATTGAGTTTCTTTTGTTCTCCTTCACTTTTGAGTCATGTTTTTCACGAACTTCACTCTTCCACAATTTTTCTTGCAAAATATTTTCTTCAAGCCCCACACTATTCATCAGCTTTACCAACGTGTGCAACTTTTAAATTTTTACCAGTCCATGGTTTTTCTTACAATGTGTGACTTCCCCCTTCAAACGACGAAATTTTGATTAAAACATAAACTCTTATAATCTGCGTCTCTCCTTGATTGACACCATGTTGAATGTTACTAAAATCCTTTAACTACCATGGTCAATGTGCAACTTTTTAGGAAATTTTGTATAATTTCAACTTTAATCATGAAAAGAGGAACAATATACTATCCTAACTTATACAATTATTTCCTCTAAATGACATCATTTTTTTAATGTGACCAGAACCATATTCAACTTTCTTATAGCTCACCGCCACGTTAGATTTTCATTTTTATTTGAGCAAAAAGCTGATGAAATGGTTATTTTGAGCAAAAATTTAAGGGTTAAAATGAAGTTTTTAAGCAATAGAGTATAATTGAAATTTATCCCAAAGTTCAAAGGCATAGTTGAAAAATATATTCTCACGTATATATATTTTTGTTTTGATAAGTTGTCGTCCAACTTAATTCACACGTCATATCTCTATTTTCTTTTTAATGGAAATTTGTAAGAGTATTTTTTTATATAATTTTAAAGGATTATGGATAGAATTGAAACTTTTGAAATTATAAGGGCATAATTGAAACTTATCATAAAGTTTAGGAATATTATTGGTATAATTTAACCTTAATAATCTTTTGTTGATATTTTTTAATTGTTCGTCAATTTTTTTTGTAACGTCCCGTTATTTGAATTGGTTATTAATGACTGTTAATTTTTAGATTTATTAAGTGATTGAGAATTAATTGTATTAATTAAATAAATTTCTGGAGTTAAAATTAATTGATTTTATTTAGAAATGATTAAGAAAAAATTATGAAGTTATTTGAGATTTTTATTTTGGATAAAATAAGAGGAATTTTATGTTTTAAAAAAGGGAAATAGTTAAAGAAAATAAGTTTTTTTTTGAATTTATATCAAATTGGAATAGGATTAGAGTTGGTAGAAAACCCTATAAATATATAGACTCTAATCACCAAGCCTTTTATTTTCAAAAGAAAAATTTTCTCTCCTCCTTTTCCCTCTTTCTGATATGAACCGCCAACGGTTTTAATTTTTATGTAATTTTGTGTACAAATTTTCTATGTAATTTTATTGTTTTTCAATTTTATTATTTCTAGAATATAGTAAATAAGGATATGTGGCAAATTAGAGTTTAATTGAGAAGCTATATAAAGTCTTGCGATTGTTTGAGGGGTTTTGAGATTTGGAATGAAATTTAGCCGTCGAACTTTTTCTTCAAGTTTAGCCGAGAGCTTCTTGAATCTTTGCAACTCGTGTTTTGAGTTGCATGCGAAGAACATTCAAGTAGGATTGATCATCCTATCTTGTGGAGTGTTCGACTTTTAGGATAAAAAAACTTGTTCTTTGCCTCAAGAGCTTTGATCTTAAGTAATCAGCGTCTAATCTAATCTTTATGGTTGATTTCTAAATTGATTTGGGGTTTTTAAGGCTTGATAATTAGGGGTTCTTCTTAAGTGGAAAAGTTTTTAATTATAATTTCTTTCACGCCAACCTCCTCCTCTATCCTTATCTCTCATGCATGCACTCTCTCTCTTCCCATCGGTGCAAGTGTTCCAAATAGCAAGCTTGGATAATTATTAGAAGAGCTTAGGCCAGACCATTAAAGATTTATTAGGCTTATTAAGAAACTAATATAAGTGGCTTCGCTCAAGATAAACTATTAGGCTAGGTCGGAAATTATTTAACTTGTTTGATGTATTTATTGAATATGCTTATCATGTGTCATTAAAGGATTTGAGCATGAGGATTTGTTGTGATGTTGAGTATGTATATGTGGATTACGAGATGCTAAGAATTTCATGTGTATATTGGAACCTTGGATGTCTTTGTAGCTCGATTTTATGTATGTGATGATTTGGGACCTATGCATAATTTGGATGTGTGTTGCACATATTACATATAGAAGCTACACTATCTCTGCTTAGTGCTATATGTGGTGGGATAAACACTATATTCTAAATCAATTATCCCCTCTTGTGTAAACCTACTAGGAAATAGCAAGTAGAAATTAAAGAGATCAAGCACAGGACACAAGCAATTTTAACGTGGAAAAACCCC
>JAOANK020365746.1:3044-14106 GCA_026257165.2 Telfairia occidentalis | reverse complement strand
TGTTATAGCCATGAGTTCTTAGTTTATTGGATTTATAGAGTTATATTTAATTCAATAACAACTTTACTGAATAACTTTAATAACTACTTTATTGATGATAGAATGTGTTTACATGCCAATGAGTTTTAAGACATAAAAACCCAACAGGTATATTATTCCTGGATTTAACCACTTTATGATCTCCTTCTTTACTACTTCCTTCATCATGGGGTTCAGGCGATGCTAGGCTTCCACACTCTTCTTTACATCATCTTTAAACCTAATCTGCAGATTGTTGGGTTTATCCCAGGAATATTAGCAAGTGTCCATCCCAATGCTCTGCGATGCTAACACAAAATCTGCAGCAATAATGCCTCATACTCAGTACTTAACGTTGAAGAAATAATGACAGCCAATTTATAATCATCATTTAAATAAGCATATTTAAGATTGGAAGGTAAATGCTTTTTCTCCAATATTGGAGCTTCATCAAATGAGGATTTCATTGGCTTATCTCTCCTCTCCTTCAAATCAATTGCCTCAGTCAGCTGGTTATATGTTTTTTCTTCAGTTGATGCTATAGCAAAGATACTGCATAGCTGCTGCACACCTGAATTCTCTTCAACTTCTATATTATTGTTTTCCTCTTGATTCATTTCCAACTCTTGTATCATTGAGCATTCCTCAACATCATCCTGATACTTAAGAGCATAAAACACATTGAATGTGACTTGTTGGTCTTTTACTCTCATTGTCAAGATACTCTTTTGTACGTCAATTAACATTCTCCCCGTTGCTAAGAATGGTCTCCCCAAGATGATAGGAACGTCTTTGTCAGCTTCGTAAACCAATATAATGAAATTAGCTAGAAATATGAAGGTGTCTACTTTGACTAAGACATCTTCTATTTTTCCTTCTGGTTGTGTCATGGAGTGCTCAGCAAGCTGTAGCATGATTGTAGTAGGTCTTGCTTCACCTATTCCTAACTGCTTAAAAATAGAGAGGGGCATCAAATTGATGCTTGCCCCTAGATCACACAATGTTTTGCCAACATACTATCCTCCAATAGAACATGAGATGGTAAAACTTTTAGCGTCTTTCATCTTCTTTGGGATCTTGCTTGACAAGATGGCACTACATTCGTTCGTTAACGCCATTGTTTCGAACTTACCTAATCTTCTTTTCTTTGTTAATATATCCTTTAAAAACTTAACATAACTAGCCATATGTTCCAAGGTCTCTACTAATGGAATGTTTATGTGCAATTGTTTTAGCACATCTAAGAATTTCCTGAATTGCTTTTCATCATTTTTGATACGCAATCTTTGAGGAAATGGGGGTGGGGGTAGAATCTTGGGTAGTGTTGTTATTTCGGGTACTTTCTTTGCTGAGTCAATGTTGGCGCTTTTCTCTTCTGCGACTTCTGATTTCTCTTTCCTGGTCAAATCGGATATTTTTTGTTGCTCATCCTTTTCTGACTCTTTCTGAACGACGTCCTCTTCATTTGATAACTCTTTTCCACTTCTTAATGTAATGGCTTTGCATTGTTCTTTGCCATTGTTCTTCGGTTCTTCAGTGTTACTAGGTAGTGTACCAGTAGGTCTATTGCGAAACTTAGTTGCTAATTGCCCCACTTGTTCTTCCAAATTCTTCAGAGTTGCTGCTTGACTCTGTATTAGCGCATCATTTCTTGAAACGTTACTAGGTAGTATACAGTGTTCAGCAGAACACTATACCTTTTCATGAAACTTTCCAAGCTATTGGATTGTTGTGGTTGCTGTGATACTTTTGGTGCTGCACTATTCTGCTGAAATGTAGTGTTCAGAAATCCTAGAGGAACTTGCGGACGCATAGCTAGCACATTACTGCTGCTGGCTTGTTGACCTCCCCAAGAAAAGTTTGGGTGCTGCCTTCATCTTGGATTGTAGGTGTTCGAGTACGGGTTATTTCACCATTGATTGTTGTGTCCAATATAACACATTGATGTTGGATTTAAGGGGCAATCTTCAAATAGATGATTATCTCCACATAATACACAACTGATCTCCATAGAACTTTAAACTACTTTGATTGGCTGATTGGCTCTTAGATTCATGACTTTCAGCATATTAGCCATTGAAGCTACCTGTGCACTTAACGTTTTATTGCATCCATTTCTATTTTCTCCCCAATGTTCTTCCTTTGACTGAGCTCTCTCTCATGAAACCAATGAGAGTTGTTTGGAAATTCTCTCTAAGATGTCAAAAGCTTCATTGTATGTTTTCTACAACAACGCTCTGTTGGCTGACGCATTAAAACTAATCGTGAGTTGGTGTTAATCCATGGTAGAAGTGTTCAATTTGTACACAGTTGGGTAGACTATGATGAGGACAATTGTTTAATAGCGTATTGTACCTTTCCCACGCTTCGTCCACAGATTTATTTTCTAATTGGTAAAATGTTACTATGTCACCATGCCATACCACATTCTTCGTTGGTGGAAAATATTTCAACAAAAACTTTTCATTGAGATATGTCCGGCTTGTGATTGATCCTAATGGGAGTGAATTCAACCAGATTTTTGCATTGTCTCTTAGCGAATAATGAAACAGTGTCAAACGTAAAGTCTTCTCACTCCTGGGATTCGAACTGAAGTACACAGGGCCATAAATGATTGCAAATGTGAGTGACGGTTGTCCAGTTTAGATCCTCCAAATTGCCCATTGGATTTCCTGAATTGCTTTTCATCATTTCTGTAAGTTTATGAAATCAGTAAAATTTCTAAGTGGATTTGTGTCAAACATATCACGATGCGTGAGCATCAATGATGGTAAACTATGGGAATTGAAAACTCATAATTCACATGTTCTGCTCCAACAACTTCTTCCCATTGGTATTCGAGCATACCTGCGAAAGGACGTGTGTACTATGATTGTTAAGCTATGTAACTTCTTTTGTGATTTATGCGTAAAGACAATATGCATCAGTGACTTAGATCGAATGCAATCGGATATTATAATTGTACTATGTAAGTTGGAGAAAATATTCCCACCAACATTTTTTTATGTAATGGTTCATCTCGCAATCCACTTACCATATGAAGCCAAAGTTGTGGGGCCTATTACATATAGTTGGATGTACCCTATTAAGAGGAGCTGACGGATATTGAAGCAATATGTATGCAATAAAGCTCATCTGAAGGGTTCTATAGTCGAGGCATTCACCATGAATTAATCATTAACATTTTGCTCATTGTATTTAAGTGGAGTTGAAACTAGATTTAATTGGGATGAACGTAATAATGATGCAATTCCTGAGAACGAGGTATTAGAGAGTTCGAAGTGTTTAGATAAAGTGCACAACTGTTAGGGGGATCGACTCCAAAAACACTATCGAGAGATGAGAAAAGAATAGCACATTGGTATATATTGAACAATTGTGCTGTGATAGCGTCTTATCACAGGTACGTTATGTTACCGTGTTCTAGTTATTGTGTTTCAAAATGCTCATTGTAAGATCAAATATCAGTTTGTGTTGTTTGTTTTCTTCTTCTTTTTTTAACTAGACAACATATTAGACTAATTCTTCATTGAGCAAATAGCACATCTCACTTATATAATAGACATCAATTGCATTTTCCAGACTGGTTAAAATCACAAGTTTACTCATTACGTGATAAAAGAGACGTCTCTGATGATTTATATTCCATTTTACTTGGGCATAATGAACTAGTGCAATTTTACAGTGGATGCATTATTAATGGAGTTTGGTTTCACACTATAGAGTGTAACGGTCGTCGAACAACTCAAAATAGTGGAGTCATGGTGCATGGAGGCTGTGTCTAGATTTTTAAGTGTAGATGGTTTGACACAAATCCTATGAAAAGTAGATTATGTGTGGACATGGGATTAAGTCTATCAATACGTCTCACTATTGGTATGCTAAAGAACCTTTCATCCCTGTTGGTCAAGCTCAACAAATATTTTACCTGAACAATCATAAGATGGGTAATCACTGGAAAGTTGTGCAAATAGTTCAAAATAAATGCTTATGGGATGTTTTAGAAGCTAAGGATGTGTTGCAAGCTTATATTGAGTTGGCAGATGTTGCAAATGGAAATGTAGTCGATGAGATCATTGAAGATAACACATTATGTAGATACGATGTTGATCCTATTATTATGGAGCAAAAATTGAATAGGAGTACATCGACAAATGATTTTGATAATGAATTTATAAACGATGAACCAGATGATCTAGCAAAATCCTTTGAAAATAGTGAATAAATATGGTTTCTTGTGTAATATCATTTTTCCATGTGTTACTAATCATGACATTTTACTAATCACGAAATTCATATCATGCACGATTTACTAATCATGTTTTTCATTTCTTAAAAGCTCTGTAACAATGGCAGGTTCGAACCAAATAGATGAGGTTGCAGATGCATTTGTAGATGGGCCCCTCCAATTATAGAGGTGACTTCTATCGCAAGTGGAGGTTAATCTTTTCTTCTACTTATAGTTAGTTGACTATTTTTCACTCTTAACTATTTTTTTTTGTTTGTGTGTGTGTGCTTTTATAATTGTTTAAGTGTGAGAGTCAATTACCAGAGGCGTCGTGGTCCTAGTCGAAATTTGGAGTTGGACAAACCGGACCAATTGTATGGGAGGATCAGAATACACATCTCTCATAAATTGAAGAAGTTGGTTGGTGTTCTAGCACGCAATGAAATTTAGTAATGCGATAGGTGCACACACGAGGGAGGTCATTGGCGTCAAATGTGCCAAGTGGAAAGATGTCTCTCAAGAACTGAAGGATCATATTAAAGATCGTCTCATGGTACGATTACAAAATCTTACATTTCGTTAACTCTTAGAATAAGAGTTAAGTTGGGCTTATTTTGATTGAGATTTGAAGTATGCATTGTCTTATTATATCCTTTGAACTGAATTTCTGATGCTTATCACTTATATTTTATTTTAAGTAATGAATTGAAGATGATTGAATTATTGGTTGACTTGAATGAACTTCATAAAGAATGCATTACTAATTTGTGATTAAATGCCAATTTTGCTGCAGCATTCCAATTAAGAAAAGAATTTCTTGTTGCATTAGTGAGTTGGGAGCAAAGAACAATGATGTGGCAATTCATTAATTAAGTTAGTAGTGGCACGTGACTAAACTGTAAAGAACCAAGGAGAGAGCCCCATGTGAATTCTTTGGCCAATGCAGCCCTCATTTGTTGCCCAAGTGGATAAGGTGGAAAGAAAGGAAAAAAATTAGCCTCTATATACAGACAACCATTTCTATTTCGATATTAGGAGACAACGAATTCTAGAGTTTTCCAAGGAGAATTTTTTTGAAGAAGGAAAGGGGAAAGGAAGGAGACTCCTCTTGGGAAGATACTTTTGGAAATAATGTTTTTCTCAACCTCTCCCTCCACATCTTTCATCTTTATTTGTTTTATTGTTTTTAGCTAGAAGTTTACTTTGCCATTGTTGTAACTTTTAAGCATTCGGATCACTCTTCTCATTGAGTATGTTCTGTTTAGTTCAAGTCATTTGTTGTTCTGATTGTTTAAGCATAAACTAATTGACTCAAGGCAAGGGTTAGGGATGTGAAATTGTTGATTTGCTTTAAGCATGTGTAGCAGCTCTTAGTTGTTTTTTTAAAGGGTGTTAATTGTATTGCTTGGTCATGTCTATAATTTACCTTTTACTATGAACTTGGAAAAGGAAGTATTAATAGAACCCTTAGCACCCTCATTAGCATAATTGGTTTCAGAGTTTTGCAAGAGAGTTAGGAATAATCTCTCCCTAATGTACGAAAAAGAGCACTAGAAATTAGATAGAAAAAGGACATGGAAATGGACTTAGACGTATAGCTTTAGGAAAAGCATAGGGGTTGCTCTGTGTTATTAAGGCAACGTAAGAAATGCTACAACATCATGTAGCAATAAGCATCTCAATTTCATTAACTTGAGTCTATTCTTATCAAAAAATTACAACTATTATTCATTTTTCCTCTCACAATTTTCTATTATTTTTGTTATCTTTTAGCAACTCTAAAAATTGGTTACCTCTATTCTCCTAAACAACCATCTTTTAAGGGAAATTTTGTTAACTTATCCCTATGGATTGACCGTGCATTACTACAACTTCTAAGTGTACACTTGCACTTTTTTGTGGCTTTGCAAGCTATTTTACAATTGAATTTATAAAACCAACACATTTCACATTAACATAAATTTATATGTGAGTTCAGCTAATTACATGTTAACTTATGCAGATACATTTTGATTTCGATCTGTCGAGCACCGTCATGCATGCATTCATTAAAAGATAAATTCAATCAACTTTAAAAGAATTTAGGGTGGAAGTGTGGAAGTATTACAAGAAGTTCGCCACACTTGAGGACGCTTGTGCAAATCCACATACCAAAGTTACTGAATAGGATTGGAAAGATCTCTATGATAGGTATGAGACGGACGAGTGAAAGGTACGTTATTATTTATATTAATTAGGATTTCTCATGTTTATAATATATTATTTTAATTGTTGAGCTATATTTTTCTCATAAAAAATTACAGACAAGAACAAACAAAATCGAGCAAAACTTCCATTCAATCACCGAAGTGGCTCGAAACTATTTCTATGAGTTCAACAAGAATTGGTTAACCTTTACAGCCAAATTAGATTTTTGAATTATGAATTACTTGTTTTATACTAATTTTGTGAGTTTTCACTTATAAAAACAGAAAGAGGGCATCAAACCTGATCAAATAATTATTCCAACGAGACAAGATTCAAAGAAGGCAGCGGATCAGTGAACAAGAAAACATAACAAGCACATGTAAGTTATTCAAGAAATAATCTACGTAAGTATTGAATAACCACATACATTCTGTTATAATGTTAGAGCTTCCAAATCGCATCTTAAAATCTCAGAGATTAGAAAAACCTTGTCAAAAAGGAGCATGACAATCCCAAAAGATGAGATATGTGAACAAGTATTGGGTTATCTATCAGGCCATGTCAAAGGCCTTGGTTGGGGCCCAAAACTGAAATCACATAAGGGGAGCTCGTCATCGGCAACTCCGACACAATGAAAAAAAAAGAATTAGAAGCTGAGGTTTCGATGTTGAAAGAAAAAGTGGCTGCAGAAGAGGAAAAGGTCGAGAACTTGCAAGGCGAGGTATCAACGTTAAAAGAACGATTTACAATGTTCAAGAACTTCATGAGAAGCACGCAAGGGGGCTCACAAGGTGGTAGATCATTTAGCTAGGTAAATTTTTTACTAACTTATACAGTTTTCAACTATATAGAAAGTTACGAGATTTGTTCTAGGTTTGTTATTTGACTATCCTGTAGTTATGGTAGTCAAATTTTTCTAATAATGACATTTAAATTAGCCAAGTAGTGTTCATAAAGATTGTGTAGCTCTGCAGTTATGGTAGCCACTTTGTCGTCTTTGGGTTGGTTTGGGATTTGAAAGGACACATAGGCACTTTATAGATTGTTTTAGGCATTGGGATGTCACTTAAGAACTTTTTGTTACTTTTTGAGTGCTCGGAAGGTGGGTTAGGTGTTTCTAGATATGCTTAGGTTGGTTTTGGATTCAAAAGGACATGTAGGAACGTTTTAGGGACTTTAGAGGGCTCGAGGGGTGGGTTAGGTGGTTTTAGTTCTACTCGAATGGGATTTGGAAAGACAATTAGGCACTTTCTAGGTTGTTTTGGACGTCAAGATGTCGCTTAGAAACTTTCTAGGGCTTTTGAAGTGTTTGAAGGGGTGAGCTAGGTGTTTTTAGATACACGCAAATTAGTTCGGGATTTAAAAGGACACGTAGGCACATTTTAGGGACTTTAGGAGGCTCGAGGGGTGGGTTAGGTGGTTTTAGTTCTACTCAAGAAGTTTGTGAGATTTTGAATGACACTTAGGCACTTTCTAAGTTGTTTTCGGCGTCAGGATGTCACTTAGGAACTTTCTGTGACTTTTTTTTATCACTCTCCGAGCGGGGGGGGTTAGGTGTTTCTAGATACACTCAGGTTGGTTCAGGATTTGAAAGGATACGTAGGCATGTTTTAGGGACTTTAGGGGCCTTGAGGGGTGGGTTAGATGGTTTTTGTTTTACTCGAGAAGTTTGTGGAATTTGGAATGACACTTAGGTACTTTCTAGGTTTTTTGGGTGTCGAAACGTCATTTAGAAACTTTTTGGGGCTTTTGGAGTGCTCGGGGGTGGGCTATGTGTTTTTAGATGCACTCGAAATGGTTTGTGATTCGAAAGGACACGTAGGCACGTTTTAGGGAGTTTAGGGGGCTCAAGGAGTGGGTTAGGTGGTTTTAGTTCTACTCGAGAAGTTTGTGGGATTTGGAACGACAGTTAAGCACTTTCTAGGTTGTTTTGGACGTCGAGATGTCACTTAGGAACTTTTTAGGGCTTTTGGAGTACTCAGGGGAAGGGATGGACTAGGTGTTTTTAAATACACTCAGGTTGGTTCGGGATTCGAAAGGACACGTATGCACGTTTTAGGGCCTTTAGAGGGTTCGAGGAGTAGGTTAGGTGGTTTTAGTTCTACTCGGGAAGTTTGTGGGATTTGGAACAACACTTAGGACTTTCTAAGTTGTTTTGGGCGTCGCGATATTACTTAAGAACTTTCAAGGACTTTTGGAGTGCTTAGGGATGGGCTAGGTGTTTTTAGATATACTCGAGTTGGTTGGAGATTCGAAAGAACACGTAAGCACGTTTTAGGGACTTTAGCAAGCTCGAGGGATAGGTTAGGTGTATTTAGTTCTACTCTTGAGCTTCAAAATGTCACTTACACTTTCTACGTTTTTTTGGAGTTTCGACATGCTCCGGGTTTGGGTTACGACTTTCAGTTTTTATTTTTGCACTTTCTAGGATTATCTCATTTTTTAAAATGACCTGATATAGTGTATTATGACACTTTATAACATTTTGTTTTTCATTTCAGGTCCAAACATGTTTAAGCCAAGAAATGAGGATTAGATCCCAAGACAATCAAAGGAGTATTGCTTAGATTTAAGTTCTTTTTTTTGTTTTTTTTTTTGTTGTTGTATAAAACTTGTCGTGCCTGTACAAATTAAACAGTTAATATACGAAATTTAATGAATATAAAATTTTATTTTCATGAATTTTGATTCCATTTTAATTGCATTTCAATTTCAAAACAGGTTTACAGAGACATTATTAATAATTAAATATATTAAAAACATATCAAATATTAAAAAAAAAATCCTGACAAAATTTGTTTGTCGCGATTAGCTTGCTATCCCGATGAAATTATGGCGTCATAAAAGAGATATATATATTTAGAAAATTTAATATATTGTCGACGAATATATTAAATTCATCGTCATTACAGACCTGTCCTGACGAACTAACACCGTCGGCAAAGATACTATATTGTCGACAGCTGTATTTTTGCCAGGATAACATAGTAATGTCGATGATTTTTCAGGCATCGAGATTGTGTCTTCTCCACGACGAGATGCTCTACCGTCGGAAGATTAACACTTAATCCAACGATTTATTTTTTCGTAAAAAATATTCTATCCCGACAGTGAAATGACGACGACATTTCTAACGATTTAGTTCCGTCGGCATAGGTTTTTCCGACGACTTTCATTGTTTTCCTGACGTTTTGTTTCATCGGGAAACCTCTTATTTCTCATCGTGAATATACTTGTCTGGATACTCCCAGCAAAATTGTGTTGTGGAAAGAAAAAATAAGCTTTTACTTGACGTTGCTCAAGGAATTTTATTTTTCATGCAATTCTCAAGATTGTATATATTATATACGGGATGCCTACTAAGGTTTTGGACTTTAAAACTCCTTTTAGTCACTTCAAAAATTTATTTTCCTACATTTCGTCTTTATTCTAATTAACTGATGAAAAAATTTTGTTGTTCTACTTCCGATTCACATCCCTAGTCTTTCTCTTGATCCTCAAGCATTGAAATGCATCTTTTTAAGTTATGTCTCCAACAAAAAAGGCTATAGGCGTCTTGATCTTTTGACCCAAAAATATTTTGAAACTATGCATGTGTCATTCTTAGAAATACAATCGTTCAGGTGATTTTTTTTTCTTCAATTTAGACCTTATTTAAAAATTTAAAAAAAAAAAAACAAATTTAGTACCTTACGTTATATGGTTTATAAATTATACCCTTTCTATTGATAAATGTCAAAATTGTTTTGTAAGCTTACATGGCATGGTACTATGTGAGTTGATAGGAATTTAGAGAAGAATTAGTTTAACAAAGAAAAAATTTTCAAATTCCTCTAAATTTCTAAGAAGTTTGTAGAAATTTCAATTTTTTATCTCTTAAGTCAGTTAATTCCCTCTCTAAATTTATACTAACTCACTGGGTATCATTTTATATAAGCTTATTACTGCTCAATAATTTTAATGCCATGTATCCACATAAAAAATAATAATGAAAAATGTTAAAACATATGAGGTTGTTTGAAACTCCTAAAAGAATATAAACCAAATTGAAAAAAAAAACACACACACACACTTAAACATGAAGGACTAAAACATATATATTTTTACAAAATATTAGTTTTTAAAAAACAAAATTACAATACATATAAATCTTATTTTAAACCATGGACTTTGGTGTTTATTTTGTTTTTTTCCCTCAACTTTTAATGTTATATTCAACTTTTGCATTGTCCTCATATCGCCTTTATAGTGGGACTCTCAATCAGATACCTCAATGACCTAAAAACACTTGATTAGAAGGGGGGTCAAGCGAGAGTTATTAGGTTGCCTGTACAGAACAAAGAATTACAGCTCACTCATCAAAAGACAGGGTTTATTGAAATTATCAAGCATGTTAAATTCAATTTGTTGGAAGCCAATTAAATAGTAAGTCTTCCACATCAAGAGTAACAGTGATATGAGATTGGAAGACCTATTTTAATTTTTATAGAACTGACAAAGAGATACCCGTAGCCCTCAAATATGGTAACGAAGTTTGCGGTTGGCTATGATCAAGCAACCAAATCAGCATACATGGCTTTTTTTAAATCTTTTTTCTAATGGTTTCCTATGACGGAGTTGAGGAATGGT
>JAOANK020365531.1:0-14109 GCA_026257165.2 Telfairia occidentalis | reverse complement strand
TATGATTTATAATTAAACTATACAATATGTGAGAATTTAAACTTTTGAATAAGATTCAAATCTTATTTATATGAATGGAATTCATATAAATACTATAGGTTAAAACTTTTTTATGAATAGGATTCATATTAAAAGTATAGGTTAAAGAGAGAGATATGTATTTAATGTGATTAACATGCATAATATATAGTTAATTAATTATTAAATAATTAATTAATTATAATATTTATTTATTATTAAAATTATATTTCTTTTATATATAAAATTAAATTAACTTCCCCTTAGTGGGGGAGTTAATGGCGTTAATGTGGGAAGCCCACTCTCTTTCTCAATTTATCCTATATAATAATGTACTGAGAACATAGAAGGAGGTTGCTGATTTTCACGTTCTTCTTCCCCTACCAAATCCAAAAGCGAGATTCCGCAATCTCAATTCTTCCTTCTTAGAAGAATAGCAAGTTCACCAAGTAGTGGTGTCGAATCGATTTTTCTTAGCTTGGGGTTGCTTGTGAATTGAAAAAGAAGTTCTTCAAAGGTAATCGTTCTTCTTCTCTTCTCTATATTTTTGGCTTTTATGCATGTTTTTCCAAATTGAATATTGAACGCATTTGTGTTCAATCGCTTCCGTTGTGGATTCAATCCCTTCATTCCCTTCTTTTCCTCAGTCATTTTGTTGTTTTCCTTCTTCTCTTTCTCTTTTTTCTCATCAGTTTTTTCTTCAGCTTTCTTCTCAGGCTCCTTTTTCTCAGGCTCATGTTTTTTAGTTTTATTTAAGGTTCTGCCGCTTCTTAACATAATAGCATTACAGTGCTCCCTAGGATTTACTTCAGTGGTACTAGGAAACTTACCTTTTTGCAAAGTGCTCAGTGTGGTGGCAATTTATCCAACTTGGACCTCCAAATTTTTCATGCCCTTCTCCTGACTATCCATTCTATTCTCCAGGATTGTTATTTTATTCCTTGATTTTGTGATAAAGGTCTTCATCAAGTCCTCAATCAAAGATTTCTTAGCCTGTTACTGAGGTGAGGAGGTAGAACTCAAAAGGGTCTGCAATACATTCTTAGTGTTAACATAAGAGAAATTCTCGTGATTACGCATACCTGGATGATAATGATTCGACGATAGGTTCTGCTAGCCTCCATACTGGTTCCCATAAGACCGATTGATGTAATTTTCTTGTCCAAGTTGTTGGTTCTCCCAAGATGGGTAAGAGTTTCATGCTGTCATCGATTCAATTGATGAACTCTTACTTGGCATCACAAGGTTGTTCAAAGCCTTAGTAAGTGTTGCCATTTGGGCTTTTAGAGAACTTACCTCCTTTAACTCATAAATCCCTGCAGCTCTCGGAGTGGACCTCTCTGATGGTCAATTGTAACTAGTAGCTGCCATGTCCTCCAGCAAAGCTTGGGCCACCTAAGGTGTCTTCGAAAAGGTTGACCCTCCTACAGCTGCATCCACAATTGACTTAGTTGTACTAGCTAACGCATTATAGAAATATTGTACCTGAAGCCAATTTGGATAGCCATGTTGTGGGCATTTTCACAGCAACTCTTTAAATATTTTTCACGCCTCATAAGCTGCTCGTCATCAGGTTGTCTAAGGTTACTGATCTCATTCTTGAACTTCTGGGTCTTAGCAGAGAGAAATAATATGTTGAGGAAAGGTTGAGCTAGCTCGTTCCAGTTCATGATACTTTCAGCTGATAAGGATTCCAACTAATGCTTTGCTTTATCCTCGAGAGAAAATGGAAAAAAGTCGTAAGCGAATGGAATCATTGAGTACCCCATTTTACTTTACTGTACCACAAATTTCCAAAAATGATCTAATATATTTATGTGGGTCCTCCACAGTTGAGCCTCTCAAGGCACAATCCCTTGCCATTTGTATAAGGCCCAGCTTAAGTTCGAAATTTGCAGCATTAATCGGTGCGTGCACGATTCCTAACTGAGCATTAGGAACCATATGCTGAAAATAATCACGAATCGCCTTCGATTCACCTTCTTGCTCGGCCATCGGTTTAGGTGTTGGTCTATGTTCCCTAAGGTTTCTCCTGTAAGCACGTTCAATTTTTGTGTCAAATGGAACAAGATCAGTGCCTTGCGCAACCAAACAAATAATACGAAAAAACAAAAAAACAAATAAAAATAAAAATACACCCAAAATTAAGATTTACTCAAACTCCTTAAAAATAAGAAAATTAAAAATACATTGATTCCCCAACTAGGGGTGCCAGCTCAACCTGCCAAAACTGACTAAACCGACCAAACGACGTTGGTTTAGTTTGTAATCGGTTCAGATTGGCAGTTTCGATTTTTGTGTAAAGAAAACCAATAAGATTTAGTCAGTTTCGAGATTTGCATGACTCAAACCGACTAAACTCAAAACCGATCGACTATTTATATCAATAGACATAAAATATTACCAAAAGTTCTCAGTATCATAAATGATTGAGCAACTTCTTTGGTAAACTAGCGGGAGTGGGTTCAAACATTTGTAATACAAATTTTTTTCCTTCAAACGGTGAAATATATTAATAATATATATATTAAAATTCATAATTAATTAATAAAAGCTAACCATGGCACAATTAGTTGCCTATCTCTCTTACTAATTAAGAGCATGTGAGTTCAAGCTTTAGTAAATACAATTTTTTTTCCCCACATTATTTAGAAACGGTGAACTGCCAGACCAAACCGCTTGAACCGACATCGAGCGGTTCGATTCTTGAGATTTCTTTCATATTTTAATTGGTTTGGCTTTGAACCTCAAAATCGGGCCGAACCGAATTGATTACACCCTTATCCCCGACATCTGTATCAAAAATTTAATCGCACCACGACGTTACCGCAAGTGTACGGGTCAAATTGTAATATGGAGATACACTAATGGTGCAAAAATCAATAGAATGAAGGTTCTAGGGTGTTGGTATGGCTAACGAAACAATTAAATAAATTAATTAACTTATGGGATACAATTGATTACCAAATTTCTAAGTCTAAGCTTAAGTAACTCATGTTTTCCCCTCTCGAGGTCCACTGACTCTCACAATTAATTTTCTATTCGATGTCTCGCAATAAGAATTTAAAAGCGGTATAAAAATAACCTATCACGGACCTCACAAGCTCTCTTATCACTCTCATGAGAAAAACGTATGTCTAAAATCCTTGGTCTAAATTTACTAACATATGAGCACTCAATGGACAATTTAATGTAGTGATTAACGTGTTGGATTTAGAAGAAAATGGTAAAGAATTACATTCCATAAGAAAAACAATAAATCTAAAAGTTCATTACAACCAACACCCTAAAACTAAGAGATTTAGCTACTAATATACATCATAAAAAGTCTAGAAAATCTCCTAAAAACAGAACACATCAAATGTCTAAGAGAAGAGAGGGAACTCTCGAAAGAATCCACACCTTTCGACTGTAAGCATGCTTCTTGAGGTGTAAAACTTGATCCTGAGCATTCCAAAAATCCCCAAACGCTCCAGTACAATAGCCCTCATAGTTCTCTATTGAATTCCGTAAAAAGTTGCACCCATAATGGCTTATTTCAACCTAAAATATAAGTTTGCTTAAATAAAAATCATCGTAGCATCGAGACGCTATGTAAAAGCATTGAGACACTGCACTCCATAATTACCATACTACCACTGTAATTTGTTTTAAAGAAGGGAAATATTCGAAGTAGTGTCTCGATGCTACATCAAAATTTCACATTCTTTCTTGCCCAATTCATAGTATCGTTGAGATGCTACTACTCCAGCGTCTCAATGCCTTCTGCCTTTTGCCTTCTGGTTGTTGTTTGAGCATCTCAACGCTTGTCTTTAGTATCGAGACACTGGCTCTTGGGTTGCTCCCTGATCTTCATTATTGACTTAGCCAATTTTTGGGCTGTTTGGCTCATTTTTCGCCTCGAACAACCTCAAATTCATCTTTTTACTTGGAAGGCTTGATTCCTACAAAATTGCACAAACAAACGAGCATCAAAGTACACTTATAAAGTACAAAACAACTAAATTAGAGGTCCTAAAAGAGCACTTTTTGAGTGCTATAACTCTCCTTATGGTGGTCATTTTAGACCCACACGTACTGCAGCAAAGGTATTACAATCTTGTTTTTATTGGCCTACTATTTTTCGTGATTGTTATACATTTGTTAAGGCATGTGATAGATGTCAATGGACAGGAAACATCTTGAGATGTAATGAATTGCCCTTAACTTCTATTTTTGAGGTAGAATTACTTGATATTTGGGGTATTGACTTTATGGGTCCCTTTCCCTCCTCTCATGGTTATTTATATATTTTATTGACTGTTGATTATGTCTCTAAATAGGTTGAAGTTGTAGGCACTAAGGTGAATGATGCACGGGTAGTACTACATTTTCTTCATAAAAATATTTTTACTCGATTTGGTACTCCACATGCCATCATTAGTGATGAAAGCTCATATTTTTGCAATAAATTGTTTATTCAATGTTTACCAAGTATGGAGTTAAACATAAACATTTTCTAGCTTATGATTGACAAACTAATGGTCAGACAGAGACCTCTAATAGGGAAATAAAGCAGATCTTGGAGAAAAGAGTCAGTACAAATCAAAAGGATTTGGCCTTGAATTTAAACGATGCATTTTGGGCCTACAGGACAACTTTCAAATCTTCGATTGGTTTGTCTCCATATCAATTGGTATTTGCGGAAGCCTATCACTTGCTAGCGGTATTGCAGCATAGAGCGTACTAGGCCGTCAAGAAACTTAATTTTGATCTTCCAAAAGCTAGGGAACAACACCTTTTGCCATTGAATGAAATAGAAGAATTTGTTTTGACAAACATATGAAAACGCCAAATTATATAAGGAACGAACTATGAGATGGCGTGACAAGCCAATCCAAAACCCTTCCTTTGAGCCCATGCAACAAATTATTTTATTTAACTCACGTTTGTGTTTGTTTTCAAGTAAACTAAAAGCCCGATGGTTTGACCCATTCACAGTCAAAACAATCTTTCCACATGGGGCAATTGAACTGTGATGGGTGTTCTTTTACGGTCAACCGGCAATGCATTCATCTAGTGGAACCAAATTGACACTAGCTTCTTCTAGCTACAAACGTTATATAAATCGTTTTTTGGAGGCAACCCAATTTTTTTTCATTTTATTTTGTTTTATTTTTATTTTACTATAAATATATTACTTCCTTTTTCTAATTATTTTTTAAATTTATTTTTGTAGGTTCAATTGTATTTTAAAAAAAAAAGAAAAAAAAATATTTGCACGAGGCGGAGGACCAAGTTCAGAGCATTTAGATGCTCTAGAGCATCTAAACGCTCCTGCAAATAAAGACATGTGGTGATAGCATCGAGATGCTCACTTATAACATCTTGACGCTATCGCGATCTGGATTAAAAATCCAGATCGCAGAAGGGGGCACAAATATTTTGAGCCTTAGCTTCGCCCCCCATTTTCTCTCTTAATACTCTCAAATCTTCCTTCATTTCCACTCTGATCCACATCCACTCTGGCTATTTTCACCTCCTACTTTGATTTGTGCATTCTCTTGATAGATTTGTGGGTATTCCTCATGCGTTGCATGGTTTGGGCACCAATTTTGTGGATCTAGCTGGGCTTTGGTTGGTTGTTGTTCTTTATGCATAATATTGTTGATTTAAACCTTATTTGAGAATGGGTATTTGAGATTTGAAGGGGAAATCCATGAATGGGTTATGTTATTGAAGTGATGCTACTTTGATCTTGAGGTATAATTTATGCATGATCTTATTATTTTTTTGAACTCTTAATTGTGTGAACTGATTTCATGAAGGTTGAGGATTTTTTGAATATTTTAGTATGTTGACATGTTGGAGTGTTGGGATTTTCTGAATGTTGTGGTGTTGACATTTGAAGTGTTGGGAATTTTTTTTACTATTGAAGCGTGTTGCGTTCTTGTGCTCTATATTTTGAGATTGACAAGTCTATTTTAAAATGACTGAAGCGAGCCTATGGATAAGCTTCATCCTCTACGGCTTTTGATAGCCACTTATTTATTGACCAGGATACTGCAAGGCGCTTCCATAATTATGTAGTGCAGTAGTGTGTTGTGTAGGATTGTGGTCTTGTACCCTGCAAAATCTACTGACCTCTCATCAATCAAAATATATCTAGGAGAGGTTGGTTTGACTTCGTCAGAAACCCTGAAGCAGCTGTAATTCTTATAGTTCATGAGTCTTATGCGAACATGATTGAGGGAGATTCGAGCTCGTATGTACATGGTTGTCGCGTTCCCTTTAATGCACTTCTATTAACTGGTTCTATAGGCTCACGGGTTTGAGTGTGACGAGTACAACATTTGCACTAGCGATCAGTTAGATGTTAATTAGATTATCCAGGACCTGTTTCAGCCCGACACACAATGGACCATTAAAAGAGGTGAAGCGATCAAATTTAGGACTTCCGACCTCAGCATGTCAAATAAGGTGTGACACAGTTTCATCTATGCAGAGTTACTGCCTGTCGTGCATATGAGTGACGTCATGAAGAAGAGAGCTATCCTTCTTTATTCGATCGCCACAGGGCGGACAGTGGACGTCGGGCATGTCATTCATCAGTCGATGTGCCACATCTGTTAGGGCATCATGATAGAGGGACTCGGCAACCACTTATTTATCACTGCTTTATGTCGCACCGCAGGGGTCGTTTGGGGCCCGAATGAGGAGCTTGCCCATCTCAAGGCAATCCTAGATAAGAATTTTATCATGGGATTTTGAGGTTGGGAGCCCATCGCCCATGAGCAGGATCCTCTTGATGTTGAGCACATGACCCCGATCCCGAGCATTGGAGCCTGAACCACTACATCATGAGGCAAGCCCATCTCTATCGGCCCGTGCCTCTCGCCCTCTCCAAGATTGTGCAAAGGCACGTCGACATCACGAGTACTGTGCGACAACATTAGGTCCAGACTCACATTTATTCTGGGATTACCTCTTTGGCCGACTGCATTAGTGTAGGGAAATTACCTGAATTCGATCTGAATTTCGGAGCAACGAAAGCAGGCACATTGATTGGAGAATGCAGATCGCAATGGCGACTTTTGAATAATAAGATTTTTATAGAAAAAGTTTTCGAAAAAAACTTACCTTTGGGATATTACAAAGGCGACAGATCGTTGGAGGGATTCCACATGATCTTCTAGGCTATCCTCGATCTGCTATGAACGGGTGTGTGAGCACCTTTTGGGAGAACTTAGAAGAAAACTAATTTTCTTTCTTGGGAGGAGAGGGAGGAGAAGGAGGTCATGGCTTACTCTAGGTTTTGACTATAAGTTTCCTTATATAGCCAAAACCATAAGGACTTTAATTTACTTATGAAAATCAAAAACTCTTTTTTAATTTTCATAATTAATTATTCAGCTCCCATTTCATGGGTTTTTGGGTGCATGGACTCTTCCATAGACCCTAACACTGAGTTATGCCCCATTAGACTTCTAAAACCCAATGGACTCCTTTCTCATGTAATTGAACATAAAGTTGGTCTAACTATCTAATTGAACTTCCAAAGTCCAATTAGCCCAATTTTTAATTTATTAATAATAAATCTATTTTATTATTAATAGCCAAATTAATTAATTTCAATTTGTAATTAATAATAAATCTAATTTATTATTATTATTCAAATTAAATTATTCAAGTTGTAATTAATTAATAATAAATCTAATTTATTATTAATATCCAAATTAATCTAATTAAAAATAATCTTTATTAATTAATTTTCTCCCAATCAATTATTCGTTGTAGAGGTAACGAGCTAGCAAGGGGACCTTATAGACCTATAGCTTTGAGTTCCAATGGTTAAGATCAGTTAGTCAAACTTTTCAACTAACCAATCCTACCATTAACCCAAGGTAACTCCACTATAGTCTGTGCTTGCACTCTCGCACTGTAGATGAGTTATATCCACGAATATAACCATAACAGTTCATTTGATCCTTCACAAAGTGACTCGGGGTTCTAGTTGGGTGAAATGACCGTTTTTCCCCTGGCCCATCTCTTACTCCTGAAGTACCACTGGCTCTCTAATGGATAGCGTTCCATGAATCTCATCATGGAAAAATCCTTCTTGGAGTATCAAGAAGGTGGGTACCCTGTTATCCAGGTCCCGAACCAGCACATTAAGGGAATCACTTATATATACACTCAATATGGAGAAGTGCACACTTTGCACTTTCCACTATCAAGTGGCTGTGAATTTCATCTTGTATAGGAATGTTCCAAACTTCCCAATTGAATGCATTCTTAAGACACTAGGCTTATTGAGAGAATATATTAGTCACTCTCACCACGTTGCTCAAAGAACATACTCGCATAGACAAGAGTTCATAACACACTTAGGATTTAGATCAAATGACCTATGATCATCCTAGTGATGTGTTTGCATTTTCTTTCAATGGTCTTACAAGAAATATGCAGAACACATTGCGGTCCAGTCTTATGCAATTCTATTACATACGATACCTTCACTCACATGTCACCACATGAACGATCAAAATAAGACCATTTGTAACAATTACAAAGTGGACTGTATCAATAGTGCACCAGAATAAGGTCCTAACCCTATCCATACTGTAGACCATTTAAGCCACTACCCTTAAACTTGATCCTCTCGTATGTTTGATACATACAAGTTTAAGAACACATCCAGTGACAAAGGAGCAATTAGACATTGAATGTCGCTAATTTTGACATGATGCACAAATAATTTTTAAGTTTATCTTATTTACATCATTATAGTTTACATGACGTCACAAGTTTAGAGCATAAATCCCAACAATTAGTGCATTGACACTCCATTAGTTGGAGCTTCCTCGCTTCCCCCACTTCCTACGCTACCTGATTATATTGCTGATGAGGATGATAATTCACAGTAATACCCTTTTTTGTTTCCAGGGTAGTTCTTTCATCTTGTTTTCTTTACCTTTTATTCTTATTTATCTAATTTTGTAATCTTTTTTATATATTTTGATTGTCTATTTTTGTTTCCATTAAGGACCATGTTAATTTTAAAGTTTGGGGGTGTTTCTTTATTTTGACATTTTCTGCAATTATTTATGGGATTTAATGTTATTCATGTTTTACTTTATGCTTTTGATGATACTGCATTGTTGTTTGTAATATTGATAATCGATGATATAATCTAATTCTTAATGTAGGTAACTCGTTTTTTTAATTTTAAGTTTGGGAACACATTTTAAATTGAGTATTGGTTAATTTGTTTTATTTTACATCCCCAACACACCATTAGAGCATAATATTTAACCTATTTCATTTTTTGTCGGCTTGGAGTTGGTTATGTAGATTTGCATTTATCTTGGTCTTGAAAGGCCTTGAGGCTCGTAAGATGATTAACTTGATTGATGGTAAATAATGCTTCACTTAGGATTTTGTGTTATGCCTTATATTTGTAATTTATGATTTCTTGCATTTACTCTTGGTTAAAAAAAAATTAGGATAGAAAGAGCTACCTCTGCTGTGATAAGTTAAAGCCACTTGTAGATGGTAAGGTCTCCTACAGTAGAAGTGTAAAAGCTAATGTCTGCTATTAAATAAAGAAAAATTCAAGTTTGGGGGAGTCTTACCCAGAATAAAGGCACCCTAGAGGACTATTATTCTCTCAAGTAAGAGGAGACCTGAAGATGGGAACTTAGAGCTATTAGAGGTCGAGTGGGTAAAAGTTTGTATAAATCTTCTTTAGGTTGACATAAATTAGAATAGGAGCGATATTGTACACACACATGTAAAGGATGAAAAGTAATAAATTAACTATCTTGATGATGAATTGTGGTCATCTTACTTATTATTTTGTTTGTGATTTATCTATTATTGAGAACTTATGAGGTTTGAGTTACTATCATCTTTACAGTACTTTGAGGCATAGTGTATCATTATTTCTTTTGCTCGGGACTAGCAAATATTTAAGTTTGAGGGTATTTGATTGAACACTTTGTGGGCTACTTTTATAGCTTAAATATTATTAGTTTGAATATTATTTGGAATAATCTCATGCACACATCTATTTATTTTGTA
The DNA here is from genome assembly GCA_026257165.2 of Telfairia occidentalis. NCBI lineage: Eukaryota > Viridiplantae > Streptophyta > Magnoliopsida > Cucurbitales > Cucurbitaceae > Telfairia > Telfairia occidentalis. The sequence goes on along the minus strand of JAOANK020365531.1, from coordinate 4,029 downwards.
GGAACCGTGTAAATGGAAGAAAATAAAGAATTACGAGTTTTAATTGAGAATTTGAGGCAAATTGGATAAGAGTTCAATGTATCAATGAAAGTCGAAGTTCAAATCTTTAGGAGGAAGCATTGAGACATCTATAGATGGATTTAAGCAACACAACTCGAGTTGACAGCGTTGAGATGTTGTCCATAGCGTCTCAGCGCTCGCACAAATTGAATATTGTGACCCACAATAGTAGCATCAAGCACTACCTTATAGCGTCTCGATGCTACGACTTTAGAGGAGTGAACTCTAAGGAACTTCATAGTGTCTCTATGCCCCCTTTGTAGCGTCTCAACGCTACCATGATGGTTTCCATATATTTTAGGGTACAACATCGCGACGCTAACGATACCTTCATAAGTAGAACATATTGCAACATTGCAAGGACTTTGGACCATTTAGAGACAAAATACTATGGAGATATCGAGAGATTATGAAATTAAAGGGCAAAAAGACTGATTTGGAGCTGAGAAAAGGGATTTTCAAAGCTCGGGACGTAGATATCGATTCATGGACGAAAGATTGAAGCATCGAATTTGATTTCTTCTCCTTTTCCGATAGATTTTTGTAATATTTCCATGAGTTTTAGTGTTGGGATTTTGCATTTCATGTTGAATATGTGCAACTAAACTCTCAGTTTCAGGGATTGATGTAGCCACTGGTTTTTAGAAGTTTGATATATTGATTTATCGAAATTGATCTTTTATGTGTTCTATTAGTGCATTTATGTACTTATTGTTTTTAATCTTTTGATCACAGATTGATTATTTATTGATTTAAGTCTTTTGCTCAGAAGAGGGGGTTTAGATTGGAACGTGACTGCATGACTAAAATAGTTATAATTTCCAGAGATTTAGGATTGTTTGAGAAGTTGTTAATAGAACTGAGTTTCGTACTTTTTGCTTGTTAATGGAATTGAATAGAAATATTAGTTTCTTAATTAGCAAGGAGGTTAAATTGTGCTCAGGAGAGATAATTTATATATGTGTGTTCTTGACTAATAGAATTATGTATTAGTTCTTTCTTGGTTAAATTGATTAATTGGTTTATAAGAACAGTTGGTAAAATCAACTTCCTATGACTCTTTCCCTTTGATTTTCTATCTTTATTGTCTTTAGTGCCTTTTTAAATTCCATTTTTTCACCCCATTGGTTTCTCTAAATAAAATTGAACGTTAGTATTCGTGGTACTTAAGCGAGCTAAAAACTCAATCCTGAGAACGACACTCTTCATCTTTTACACTACATTAAAACTTGCCCTCGTACACTTGCGGGTGAGCAATTTCTGCTATAGTAATATATTTTCTCTCCATCAAGAAGCCAAATAAAGTTCAAATGAAAAGTTAAGAAAGAAAAATACACATGAATTGTCCTATGAAACCGACATCATGGATTAAGGTATGTTAATGTTATTATGAAAATCATATTTTTTTTATACATTATGAAAATCATCTTGTTTAAAGATCTAGGCCATTATTGTATTATAAATATTAGGGTTTTATTATATAATCAAGCAAATTAAGAATTTACATGTGGTATCAGAGCCTAGTTGAGAGCATATGATTTTCATAGATGTTGTATTATGTAAATTTATGTTTCTACTACAAATTATTATGTTCAACTCTTCTTTATTGAATCAAGAGGTCAAATTTCGGAGGAAAAAGAAGTTAAATCAATAAATTGATTAAAAATTAAAAAAAAAAAATTGCCAATTTGTTCTTATGTGTTATCACTGACAGCAACTGATTTTCTTTTTTAATTGAAGGAAAGTGATGAGATCAGATCTGAAGTTTGATTTATATAGTGTAAAATACACTTTTAGTCCCAGAGTTTGAGGATATGCTTCTATTTTGGTCCCTAAATTTCAAAAAATGATACTTTAATCCTAACCTTTAGAAAATGATTCTAAAAGGTCCCTGAAGTCAAACTATCACTCGTGGTATGCTGGAATTTAATTTTAAATGACGTGGCCAATTAATTTTTTTTTGAATAATCAGAGAAAATTAATAATTAAATAAATGAAGGGCCCCACAGCCTGGGGCCAAAACAAAGAACACTGATCACAACTAAAGAAATAGAACCCAATACAATGAGCAATAGGTCTCTAAAAAAGAAAACCAATTCACTCAAAAAGATCTCAAGGCGTAGCCACAGCTGCAACTGACGCCCCAACACAGCACCAAGAGTAACATCTACTAAAAATCTCATCTTAGATGAAATGCAAAATCACACTTCGTGATCGAGATAAGTTACCATGGAGATGCAAGTTGCTTTTTGCCCAAATATGATATTTAGTAGCACACCATGCTACTCCCAAAACCCGACAACGCAAAGAATGATCTCTACTCAAGTGACATATCCAACGCACCTCTGTATCCCAAATGGCAATCCAATGGGAAGAACCACCCCACTGCAACATATCACCCACAACTTCATAACCAATGGTCAAGATAAGAACAAATGGTCACGTGACTCATGGGATACCCCACATAACAAGCATGAAGAGATCATAGAATAATCCCACCTCTGCAGCCTGTCACGAGTATAAAGCCTATCTCACACCACAAGCCAACTTATAAAAGCATGTCTAGAAATATGACCCCTAAACCAACATAGATGAAACCAAAACATCATAGGACGAGAAGGCCACAACACATCATAGGCACTAGCCACTAAAAAAGCACCTGTAGGAAAAAGAAGCCAAAAAGGGTGATCCATTGATCGAACATGAGGCCACATCCTATTACGCAAACCCAAAATCACCCTCCAACACCATGAGAATTGAGAAGACAACTGTTCCAAATGGTTATGACCCCGCAAGAAATAATCCTCCACGTAAGCCACCCATAGGGAACCCAACCGTGTGAGAAGAAGCTAGAGAAGCTTCATAATCGCTACAGAGTCCTATGATGAAAAATGATGGAGACTTAAGCCTCTCCTCAAACGGCAAACAAACTTCTGACCAGGAAACCTTAGCACCATCTACCCCATTCACATGACCCTTCCATAAGAAAGAACGTAGCAACCATTCGATATCATGAACAAGCTGAATAGGCAAGACAAAGACACTAGCCCAATAAACCTGAAAAACCGATATGTACACTACTCGTCTCTCTGCTTCGTCTTTTAATTCTACTTTTCATCATTCCTCTTCCAATACTATCACAAAAAATTGAAAGGTATGCCGATGAGGTAATTGCTGACGCAAAAAAATACCATTAGAATTAGCAAGCATTGCCAACGACGTAAAGGTCTTGTCGGCATTACTCCCAACGACCTGGTAATGCATCAATATAAGCATCTTTCTCCGACGATAGATCTCTTGTCCATGTAAATGAATGTTCACCTAAATTTAGCATTTTAGGGGAAATAAATATTGACGAAGATACCTCTTTTACTGATGAGCGGATGCGTCGGTAGAAAATGTGCATCGATAGAAGTAGATCCCGTCGGCATAAGTTCGGTTTTGCCAACGAGTTTTCTTCCGACTGTGTTAACTAATGCGCTCTTAAATAAATTTAGTGTTTGGTGCCCAATGAATGCCGACAAATGTATATTCTCCACCGACGATAGGCTACGTTGACGTTAGATATTCTCCGACGATATGAGATGTGGTCGGTAGAAGATGGGCTTTGCCTATGACAGATTTAACGAGTCGACATAAAGTCATTGAAACAATTTAATGATATGCGCATTTATGTAATGTCGGCTGTAGGGAATAACGAATCCTAAAAGCATGATTTCTCTTTCTTCTTTCTCATTTCTCCTTTTTCTTTTTGTCAATCTCTCTCTCGCTCTCTATCATTTGAGCTTCACCGTTGCCAGCCCTTTGTCGCTGTCGCTAGCCGTCGTTATCGCCGCCTTAGCATGTGGTAAATTCATTTTAGGGTTTATTATTTTAATATTAGGGTTATTTTATTAATGTGGGGGTTGAAAGGGAAAGGAGTTTTGACGTTGAAGAGACCGGTGGGGAGGGGGCGGGGGCTGCATTAAG
>JAOANK020365011.1:0-14113 GCA_026257165.2 Telfairia occidentalis | reverse complement strand
ATATTCTCAAGTATCTTAGGAGAACGAGGAACTATGCGCTTGTGTATGGAAGTAAGGATTTGATTCTTATGGGATACCCTGAATTCGATAGATTAAATATATCGCATATATTTAACATTCTCGCGAAACTGAATTTGAACGCTTCAAATTCATTCACCACACTATTCCAAGGTGTTATTCAATATGAGGTAGCTGAGGGACCTAATGAACCTATAGATCATGAGCTCCAACGATCCGAGATTAACCGGGCAAACTTTTTGACCTAGTTAATCAACATTCGTTAACTAACGGATCCCTCCACTAAAGCCTAATCCGTATACTATGGACTGTTTTTTCTATGTATTTAAACTTGATCCAGTTTTATGCCTCTATATAAATTATAAGTATTCATGTTATAGCGATAGGTTCTTAGTTTATTGGATGTATAGAGTTATAACTATTTCAATAACAACTTAACTGAATGACTTCAATAACGACTTTATTGATAATAGAATATGTTTACAAGCCATTTGAGTTTTAGGACATACACACCCAACACTTGGAGCCAATCGAGATATTCGTGCTGAGGGCACTTTCTTAATAACTCCTTGAGCCTCTCCTAGGACTCGTACAATTGTTCATCATCAGCTTGTTTAAAGTTCCTAATCTTATTCCTCAATCGCTGGGTTTTGTCGGTTAGAAGAATATTTTTATAAACCGTTATAAAAATACTGTACTTGCAGCCAATCGGGTTTTTGTTGTCGAGATGCTATCTACTGTTAGGGCCTACAGCCAATCTTTCACTTTGTCCTGCAAAGAAAAAGGAAACATACGTAAGCGAATTGAATCGTTAGGTACCCCATTCAATTTAACTGTACTGCAAATCTCTAGAAATGAGCGGATGTGCTTATGAAGATCACCTGCCATAGAACCCCTAAAAATCCTGAGCCATCAGGATGAGTCCCGGCGTCAATTCAAAATTTGTGGCATTTATTGGTGTATGCATGATCCCTGACTGAGCATTCTGGGCCTATGCTAGAAATAATCTCTGATAGCGCGTGGTTTTCCTTCTTGCTTGGCCATTTGTTCACGTACTGTTGTCTGTTCTCTTCGATTCCTCAAACAGGTTCGTTCAATCTCTGGATCAAAAGGAACAGGGTTAGTGCCTCGAGTACGGGTATACACCAAAAACAACACAAAATAAAGAAAAATGAAAAATCACGTATGAATACACCCTAAATTAAGATCTACTCGAACGCCTCGATAATAGAAAATTAAAAAATGCATCGATTGCTTGGCAAGGATGCCAAAAACTTTATCGCACCCAAGAAAGTGTCACTGAAAGTGTACGAATACGGCCTAGAAAACCGAGTATCGTCCTAAAGGAATAGTCGTATTTAATTTTTCTAATTATTGATTAATTCTTTTAATTTTATCTAGGGATCCCAAGGTCATGCAACCGTACTAAAATTCAGGAAAACAATAAAGAAAGTTCACTAACAAGTGACTAAAATCAAGGAAAAGACAGTTTCGAGGTGTTGGTATTTTTATCGACCCAATTAAAAAGTCAATTAATTACCAGCATGCATTTTCTTTACATTTTCTCCTAAATCTAGAATTTTACTAGTTCGGGTTTCCTCTCTCGAGCTCAACCACCCTCAATTAACTAGCCTAAATCAAGTTTTTCCAATTTGAATAACAATTGGAAAAAGAACTATTCATCGACAACCTCACATGTTCCCGTATCACTCTCGTGCATAAAAGAATTTGTGTTGAAATTTCAAGGCACAGGCTCACGCACAGGATCCGATGCCAACCCATCGCAGTAGCAGCGTCGAGACGCACGCAAGCGTCTACACGCTATACTGGGCGCCCTCAAGCCAACCACATGCGCAATGCTCAAGGGTTGCACTGTCTCGTGCAACCCCCAACTGAACTCCAGATGCCCACACACGTGCAACCCCCAACTGAACTCCGGATGCCAAACCCTATATGCTTGCCCCGCATGCCCATTGACCCTACAAGATCAACGTTGAGACGCTGACTTATGGCGTCTCAATGCTGCGGGCAAAATGCTCATTAAAAAGTCATTTTTCATTCTTATTTCGGGAAGGTCATTTGGAGAGCCGATTTTACACAACAGAGCACGGTCTTCCAAATGGAGTTGGAGCTTCCCATGGAGTTCCCAGACCGATTCGAGGCTCGAGATTGCGGGTCTTACGTCGAGAATGAGTTTGGCACGCGTCTTTGGGAGTTTTTTTTCCCTTTTTTATACTTTGTTTCGTTGTGCATTTTCTTATGGAATTTTTGTTTTTAGTTGTGAATTTGAGTGGAAAAATTATGCCTTGACGCATTGTAATGCTCTGTGACGTTTTTAATGCTTTATTAATTTATAGACTTTTTCATATCCCTTGTGATTATTCATGCTTGCATATGCTTAGTGCTTTTAATCTTCTAATCAAAGGATTAAACTGTTTGCATGATTTAATTTTTAGCTCGAGAGAGTAGGGCTTAGGTTAGATCGCGATTGGATGACCTAGTAGACTAACGTGATGAGCGGAGGTCTATTTTAGAGAAGCATGTGTTATTATCTATAGTGTGTCTGTTGTGAACCGTGATGAAAAATGGGTTTGCCTTGAGCTTAAGAGAGGATGAAATAACAATGGGTTGACTAAGGGGAGGTAATCTGTGGGTAGCTCGTAATGTATTGCTAGGTGTTTGGGTAATAGACCGAGAGGTTGAGTCTGCATGTTTAATAAGAGACTAGTTGAGCTTGAGAGAGTAAGCCGAACTTTTGTTAAACCCAACTTATAGTTGCATGGTGATAGAAGAGACCGTTGTTAGTAAAGTTTAGTGTAAAAAAGAATAGCAATTAGAGTTAAGGCGCGTTCTCCTTTCGTGTCCTCTACCGATCTAGAAGTAAGAGTAGTGTAATTTAGCTTTCCTTTAAATAATGGATTCCCTAGATAAAATGAGGTGTGATTATTTGTGCTACTTAATCAAACTAGAAACCCAATCTCGAGGACGACACTCGACACTCATATTCACTATACTAAAACTGACCCGTACACTATGGTGATCGCCTGTTATCCAATAAAGTTTTTGGCATCTAGCGAGGGACTAATCGACACAATGTGCGTGGATCAAGTTTTTGGCGCCATTGCCGAGGATTGGTGATTATTTAGTTTGATTGATATCGTGGAGAAAATGTCTAGTCTTACTCTAAGGTGTATCTTTACTTTGTGCATTTTTCTTTCAGTTGTTTTTTTCTTGTTTTTTGTTTGTTGGGTTGGATTAGGTGCTAGCTAACTGAACTGGCCACCCATGTTTTCTATTCCTTATCCCTTGTCTTTGTTTTTGTGTTTGTTTTATTTTGTAGGTGTTGAGTGCCAGTAATTCTCGTTCCTGGTGCTGGAACTTGATCTTTTAGAACTCTTCTTCCCTTCTGAATACCGTTTATGATTTTCTCCCTTCTATTAGGGCAGTATTATCCACTCAATATTCTATTTCATTGTCCTTGCATGGTTATTGATTTATACATTGTGGACAATGTATGTTCTAAGTGTGAGGCTGTGAGTAGTACTATGTGAGTCCTGATTAGCTTACGGTGATTTTGAGCTAAATTTTTTCGATTCTTTTAAATTATTTTGTGCTGAATTGTTGTGGAATTTCTCTATGCATGTTGTTTATGGGGAGAGTTTGTGATATTTCTCTGACTGATCTATTGTGTGTGATTGTGTAAATGGGATAACATCATTTTTATCTGGATTATTTCAAATCCTTCTTGGAATTCCTTGTTTATTAAGCACGCAACCCTTTTGTCTAGGTTCTGAAGGTCTAGGGTGTCTTTATGGAGATTGTCATCTTAAGGAAGTCTCTAAAAAGGTCATGGTTGTATTTGAGTAGTTCATATGCATGTTTAGTGCGTGCTGAATAAAAGGGAATAAAATGAAGGGGATTACTTCTCTTTCTTATGGCCTTAGTCAATAGACAATGCAAAATGCGAAAAGAAAGTGCGTAAGCCTTGGCCCTTGGATAGATGTATTGCTCGTAGTTGGATACTCAGCGTCTAGGAAGCGTGGCTAAGCCAAAACGAAGGTGATTGATAGCACTCTAAAAAGTGCTATTTTAGTGCCTAAATTATAGAGGTTTTGTGGAATTTTAAGTGCACTTTGATGCAATTATTGTTGACTTTGTAGAAACCAAGTAACTCGAGGTGAAAATAAAGATTCGGGTTGAGTCGGGTTGAACAACGGCCTAAGATGAGCTAAATCGGCTAAGTAACGAAGAAATGGGGCCTAAAAGAGTGCAGATCCGAGAGGCAGCGTTGCGTCTCAACGCCAAAATCTAGAAATTCTAGATCTGGAAATGATCAGCATTGAGACGCTGCTCAACAGCGTCGCGATGCTGCTGAATGGAGCAACCACCTCGCGCACCATGCACACACCTCGCACGACTAGCGCACCTCACCGCACGCATGCCTCACGCACATCCGTACGCCACGCCTGCTCGACGCCGCCCAAGCGCTCTAGCATGCGCGCCTTGTCCTGCCAAACAAGGACATCGTCTCAACGCTGTTCATTTTTTCCCGTTCAACAGCATTTTACTTAAGTGACTTAGGACTAGTAGCGTCTCAACGCTGTCGACAGATTAGTATAAAAGCATTTTTCACGATTAGGGCTTGAGGAACGTCTTTTTGGGTGCGATTTCATGTGATTTTTGACAAAAATTGAGGGGCTTACTGTTCTGGATGGTTTGGGATGCCTTGGAGTGCTGGGGATCAAGTTTTCTCACCTCGGGAACCATGCCCACTGTAGAAACGACGTGGAATTCATCTGGGAGTTCTCTCTTTCAATTTATTTTCAATTTCCTATCTACTTTGTGGGTTCCTTTAGGATTTTTCTGGACTAAATTATAATGTATAGAAGCTAGATTACTTGAGTTTTAGGGTGTTGGGATTTTCTAAAGACCCGTTACATTCGTTGATTATTTATTGAATGTATTGAATTTTTAGCATTACCTTTCAAATTCCAGCATTAATTATTTTTGCAATTTAGTGGCTATTGATTGTCAAGTAGTAGCTTTTATTATCTTGCTTGAGAGAGAGGGTGATAAATTAGGCCTTGGGTTTGGAACACGAATTCTTGTATGCACGAGAGTGATAGGGGAGTTCGTGAGGTTGTTGATGAATAGTTTGTTTTCAATTGTTAGTTTAATTGCAAGAAATTGAATTAGGCTAATTAATTGAGGGTGGTTGAGCTCGAGAGAGGAAACCCGATTTATTGAAATTCTAGACTTAGGTAAAAAGGTAAAGGATATGTATTCGATTAATTAATTGACTGTTTAATTGGGTCGATAAAAAACACCAACACCCTAAAACTTCTTTTCCATCGTTTTTCTTCACCCATTAGGAGTTGCTTTTATTGCTTTCTAATTTTTGCTGCTGCATGACCTTGAGTTCCCTTAATAAAATTGGAAAGAATTATTCAATAATTAGGAGAATTAAACATCACGATTCCCTATGGACGATACTCGGTCTTTCATGCCGTTATTACTACGATCGACCCGTACACTTGCGGTGATGCTTTGTTGGGCCTGATCAATGATACATCTTGAATTGGTTCCATTCCAAATGATAAGAAAGAGAGAAAAGAAAAAAGAAGTAGATAAACAAAAGCAAAAGAGAAAAGTAGAAAAATAAGAAAAGAAAGAAAAATAGAAAGAAAGAAGTGAATACAACTCGAGGATGCATTTGTGTGCTTAAATGTTCAATTGCAAGAATTAGGAGAGCCTTGGGAGATTTTTCTAAGGTCACCTCGGGCTTATAAGAACTAGGACTTGAGGGGCTTGCACACACACACACGAGGGGTGAAGAGAATTGGCCTTGAAATCTCTTAGTGATAGAATGTGCTTGTAAGTTTCTATGTTCGCACCTACTTGTTTATTGGTGTTGGTTTTTTATATCCTAAAACTTTGTGGCATGTAAACATATTCTATCATCAATAAAGTAGTTATTGAAGTTATTCAGTAAAGTTGTTATTGAATTTAATATAACTCTATAAATCCAATAAACTAAGAACCCATGGCTATAGCATGAATACTTAAACTTTATGTGGACACATAAAAGTCAATCAGGTTTAAGTAAATAGCCAAAACGGTCCATAGTATACAGATTAGGCTGGGTACCTTCTCATGGGGACACTATGGAATGCAGCCCGTTTTGTATATGATACAAACGATGTGATCCCAAATCATTCATGTGTAGACATGCGAGTAGGGGCGTTCTATGCAATGAGTTTGCATAAGACTGGACCCCAAAATAGTCACTATTTCTGTATAACAACGTTCACTGAAAACGCTACCTAATTTTCAATCTGATGACCTAGGTAAGTTGATCTTAATTCTGAGCTAACTATGAACTTATTCGCGATTATCCTTTGATCTGCATGGGTTAGAGAGACCCAACAACACCTACTCAATATGCCTACCATTTAAGGTGTAAGACCGGGTAGATAGCTGGGGACATAGTCCTACAAGATGGAATTCACTCCTACCCGACTCAAGGGATAGTAGAGAGGTTGTTTCCTTAAGGGCTAATTCAATGACTTGAATAAGGGGGCCCACCCTCTCATGGCCCGAGAGGGAGTTCAGTTTGGTGGTTAGACCACAAACCAAGTTGTTCATTCAAGGGATCAATGGTACTTAAGAAACAAGAGGTAACTCAGGGGTATGACAGTAATTGACCTAGCTGAGGTTACGAACAACCAGTGAAGGATCAACTTACTAATCATGGTTATATTAAATGGACATAAATATATCTATAGTGAGGAGAGTGCAGCTACAGACTTTAGTGGAGTGACCCGTTAGTTACCGAATGTTGGTTAGCTAGGTCAAAGAGTTTGAACGGTTAATCTCGGATCGTTGGAGCTCATGATCTATAGGTCCATTAGGTCCCTCGGCTACCTCATATCGGATAACACCTTGGAACAATGTGGTGAATGAATTTGAAGTGTTCAAATTCTGTTTGGGCAGAATATTAATTATATACAATATATTTAACCTATCGACGTTTGATTACGAATTAAGCGATCGAGGGGAGTTAAAAATAATATTTAAATATGATTTAAATGTTGTATATATGAATAAGGATTCATATTCGGCAACATAGTTTTTTCGAAAACCAGAATCAGTGGTAAAATATTATTATTTTATTATTTGATAAGAAAATAATGAAATTTAAATTAAAATTGTTTTAACTTAAATTAATTATTTTTTTATTTTGTTTTAATTTATGAATTAAAATTAGAAATCAAAATTAATTTTAAAAAAAAGGAAAAAGAAAAGGGAGAAAATGGAAATGGATGAATATCCATTTCCATTCTCTCTTTTCACCTCATCTTTCCACCATCATAGCCATGCTACCTCACCATGATTGAGTGTCAATCTTGGGTGAGGTAGTTGTGCATGATTTGCTCTATATATTGGAGCTAATTTCGTGCACAATTAAGGTTGATGAAGTGATCAATTGAGCTCCCAAACCTTGGTGTTGATGTGTTGAACATTAACCAAGCTTCACCTCTTCTCCTCCCTAATTCACCAATCAAGGGATCCCACCATCTCGTTCCAAGGCCAAAGAATAGCTGAGAAGACACTAGTGGTGGTTCGGAGCTTGTTCGTAATCAAATCTACCGGAGATAGATGGATAATTTGTGCATCAAAGGTGAGTTTTCACTTTCTCTGTTTTCTCTCTCATTCTAGCATGATTTTATCCTTCTTATTGAGCCAATTAGAGTGCATATGATCCTATTCTGCTGCATATGTATGTTGATACATCCTTCAATTGGTATCAGAGAATGAGGTGATGGGTTCCAAGTACTATGTAAGGGGCTTATGGGCTTTAGTTTTATTCATCCCAGTTAGAAACACTTTAAGTTTTGTGTATTAGCGCTAGTTAAATTCCTTTCTTATATTCTCTTGTTTGAGAGTGGGGGGAAGGGTGTGAGTAGTAGAAAGCTTTGAGAGAGTATTTTTGTAATTGGGGTCGGGGAGAGAATTTCTATGTGATTGTAACAATTTTTCGCATAGTGGATATTCTTTCTGGTGGGTCATGGTTTTTCTCCGATTTTGGAGTTTTCCATGTAAATTCTTGTGTTCAGTATTTTCTTTTAAATTTCTCAGTTATTTTTCTGCTTATTCCTGCGGTAGAAGTGGGAGGTTTTTCTTTCCCAACATGTTGCAGCTGCAAAGTTATAATGGTTGCGTCAACTACTTTGTGATCTTCGTATTGTTCTCCAAGAACCACCCATTTTGTGGAGTGACAGTGTCTTTACTATCTCCTTGGCTAGCAACTCGGTGTATCATGCTCAAACCAAGCACATCAAATTTGACTATCATTTTGTTTGAGAAAAGGTGGTTATAAAGGATTTATGTGTTTGTTTTGTCTCCTCCGATGATCAAATAGCTAATTTACTCACTAAGCCTTTACCTATTTTTGTTTTTCATACTCTTAGAGGCAAACTCATGACCTTTTCTTTAGTGTGTTTTTGTTTTCTACTCAGTGTCCCATCATGAGTTTGAGGGGGCATATTAGGAGAAAAGGTAATTAGTTAGTTCCTTTAGTTAATATTCCCATATATTTGTTATTTTGTTTACCCACTTGTAGTATGTTGAATATTTGATGTATGAGGTGGTTAATGTGCTCTATATGAAAAATACATTTCCCTCAATAAAATATAATGAGTTATTTCAAAGGTTGAATCATTTCAGGATGAACTATATCGTAAAAAGACACTGACGAAGGAGTTTATAATTATTGTAAGGTTGTAGAAAAAAAAACAAGCACAACTAAAAAATTTTAGAATTTTGTAATCAGTTTATGGAAAAGAAGTTTATATATTGGTTGGGAGGCTTTGGTTACTCCAATTAAATTGTGCCACTCTACAACCAAGCCTACCAACAATGCAGATCTTCATGACCCTAACAAGTAAGACCATTACCCTCGAGGTCGAGAACACTGATACCATCAACAATGTGGAGGCCAAAATCCAAGACAATGAGAAAATTCCCTTGGACCAATAGTGTTGGATTTTTGCCAACTTGAAGAAGATTGAACCCTTGTCGACTACATCTAAATGGAATTCACGCTCTAATACCAAGTAAGGTATATTGCAAACAAGAAGGTAAAGATTGTAAATAGGAGAAAGGCACTCAGCACTGATGCTGAGCTTGAAACTTGAATTAAATAGCTAAGGTAAAAGTAAACATGTACAGAGGGACAAAGTTAAACCAAAAAAATAAAATATATAAGACCGTTTTTTTTTTTTTTTGGAGAAAACAGAAGGAGAAGAGCATAGAGACATAACATAAAATCATTCGAACAGAATGCCTATTTTTACAAGGAAGCTAACTACACAATTATAATAATAATAATAATAATAATAATAATATTTGTCGGAAACAGGTTGTAACCAACAATTGAAGGCAGCACCAATAAATAACTCATCTGTTAGTTATTCTGTAGTAGTTCTGAAATTAAAAGAGAAAAGTGAGATTGAGTGTTTTGTAATTCTTCTTACCTCTGTGTTTCAACAGTAAAATAAATCCTCTCTCTTCCACAGTGGATGTAAGCCTTACGCCTGAACCACTATAACTAAGTGTGTCTCCTTCTTCTTTCATTTTCTTTCTAGGGAGCTTGGTAGTCTTCACTGCTACAGAAACCTTGAAATCGCCATAATCACCATAGTCCTTCTCTCTTTCAATCTGAAAAATAAATTTGTTATTTTGTTGCATGTTATTTCACATTCTAAGAAGCCATCTGTTCCTAAAGGGCAAGAGCAGTAGACACGTTGCAATATTCGACACGTTTTTATCAACAAGTGGTATCAGAGCAAGAAATTAAGTCAATAAGACGTTTCTTGAATTAGTAAAGATGGTTGTGGCTAGGTATGACATTGGTAAGTTTGAAGGGAAATGGGAATTTGAACTATAAAAGGCTAATGTTAAAGTTATTCTTGGACAACAAAATGCTTTGAAGGCTTTACTTGATCTTTCAAGTCTACCAGTAAATATCACTCGAGATAAAAAAGAGTCAATGGAACAAGTAGCCTACGGGCCTCTGATTTTGAATCTAAGTGACAATGTACTTCGACAAGTAATTGAAGAGGAAACAACATTTGATATTTGGAAGAAGGCTAAATGATGTGTACTTATCCAAAGATCTACCAAGCAAGGCATATATCAGAGAAAGATTCTTCACTTTCAACATGGATTCAGAAAACCATTAACAGAAAATTAACGGTTGAATTCAAATCTTTAGGAGATAAACTTGGTGAAGTAAATGACGCTATAATTCTTTTAAATTCTCTTCCTGACGATTATAAAGATGTTAAAGTTGCCTTAAAATATGGAAGAGAACATATAACTACTAATGTTAATGTCTTTGCAATCAAGATTAAAGAATTAGAGCTACTAGCCTCAAGGAAAGATCAACCAAGTATAGAGGAACTTTTCGGAAAAGGTAAGAATAAAGCTGCTTGAAAGAATAATAAACAACATCAAGAAGAAAAACACAAATCCAAGTTCAAATGCAAATATTGTCACAAAGAGGGACATTTGAAAAGAGATTGTTTTTTCTTGAAGAATAAAAATTAGAAATACAAGAATAAACCAGCAGAAGCTGCTGTTGGTGAGAACTCAATCGCGTACTCTGATGCATTGGCAACTTCCAATGAATGTAGCAACAGATCAGAATTGGTAGAAATCCAAGATTAGGTCTTAGACTCGGGTTGTTCCTTCCACATGACACCATCGAAAGGATGGTTTAGTACCTACAAGAAGTGATGGAATGGTTTACATGGCAACAATAATGCATGTAAGATCATTTGTATTGGGTCAGTATCTTTGAAGTTTCAGGATGGGTCAATAAAACTCCTAAGAAATGTAAGGCATGTACCTACTCTAAAAAGGAATTTAATTTCCCTTGACATGCTAGACTCTATAGGGTGTGAATATAGAGGTTATGGAGGTACTTTTGAAGTTAAAAAGGACTCAAAGACTTTCCTTATTGGTACTAAAATCAATGGCCTCTATGTTATAAAAAATGTGCAGATGGTTCCGTCAGCTTTAGTTGCAACATAACACATACCAACTAAGGGAGATCTTTGGTATAAGAGACTCTCTAATATTAGTGAAAAAGGCATCAAAGAACTGATCAAACAAGGCCTATTACCTTCAGAGACTTGTAAAAATTTGGCTTTTTGTGAACATTGTGTGATAGGGAAGTCAACTAGGCAGCAATTTCAAAAGGGGCATCCCACATCTAAGGAAATTCTTGAGTATAGACACTCAGATTTATGGAGGCCAGCAAATACACACCATCTCTAAGTGAATCGAGGTACTTTCTTTCTTTTATTGATGATTATTCTAGAAAAAGTTGGGTATTTTTCTTAAAGACTAAGAACAAAGCTCTAGAAAAATTTAAGGAATAGAAGTCTCTACTTGAAAGAAAAACAACTAAACATGTAAAATGTCCAAGAATCGACAATGGTCTTGAATTATGTGGAGAGGATTTTAACTCCTTTTGTAGATCCCATGGAATTCTAAGACACAAGACAGTAAGATACACCCCACATCAAAAAGGGGTAGCTAAAAGACTTAACATAACTATAATGGAGGGAGTAAGGTGTCAGCTCTCTGATGGTCTAATTCCTAAAAGGTTTTGGGCAGAGGTAGTATCCTATATTGTGTATACACTTAATAGGTTTCCACATACGTCCATTAATTACCTAACACCTGAGAAGAAATGGTCTACAAAGCCTCCGAAGCTAGAACACTTAAAGGTCTTCGGATGTGTTGGCTTTGTCCATCAGCATCAAGGTAAACTAAAACCAAGGGCTGTAAAATGCATGTTTGTAAGGTTTACTCAAGGTATAAAGGGTTTTAGACTGTGGCACCCTATTGAGAAGAAGTGTATAAATAGTAGAGATGTAATTTTCAAGGAGCAAGAGATGTTTATGTTGAAAGAAATTGCTCTTAAAAATACTTCCTCAGACATGACTACTCAAATTGAGGTGGAACAAGCTCTACCATCTCAAACTAGTGAATCTTCTTATGAGATAGAAAATTCAAACAGTGATGAAGAAGAAGCAGTCATCCTTGAACAGTCAGACCTACAAAATTATTCCTTAGCTAGAGATAGACAATAAGGAACATAGTGACCCTAGTGAGGTTTACTGATGCAGATTATGTAAATCTAGCCTTAAATGAAACGTACCTTATAGTAATGATGAACCAAGTACTTTTAAAGAAGCTATAAATTGTCCAAATGCTTAGGAATGGAGTGAAGCTATGAATGATGAAATTCAGTCTCTTGAGCCAAATGACACTTGGAAGTTAAAGCTCCTACATAAAGAATTCAAACCCGTTGCTTCTAAATGGGTCTTAAAATACAAAGAAGAAGTTCCAGGAGTTCAAAAAGAAATGTTCAAAGCTCGTCTAGTGGCAAATGAGTTTACCTAGAAGGAAGGAATAGACTGTATAGAGGTTTTCTCTCCAATTGTAAAGCAGACTTTAATAAGACTTTTACTATCTTTAGTTGTTCAATTTTGACCAACTAGATGTAAAAACGACTTTTCTCAATGGCCATCTAAGTGAGACCATATACATGAAACAGCCTCAAACGTACATTAAGGAAGGAGAAAAAAACTTGGTATGTGTATTAAACAAGTCTATGTATGGACTAAATCAGT
Source organism: Telfairia occidentalis (assembly GCA_026257165.2). NCBI lineage: Eukaryota > Viridiplantae > Streptophyta > Magnoliopsida > Cucurbitales > Cucurbitaceae > Telfairia > Telfairia occidentalis. The sequence continues at coordinate 1,388 of JAOANK020365011.1, read as the reverse complement.
TACCAAGGTGTTGGTACCAAAGGTTTGATGATGTTATGTCCAAAATTGGCTTTAAAAAGAGTTCTTTTGATTGTTGTGTGTATATAAACCAAAACTCAATCAGGGAAAAGGTCTATCTCTTGTTATATGTGGATGACATTCTTCTTGTAAGGAGACTTAAAGATGATCTCAAACAAGTAAAAGTTCTATTAAAGGAGGAATTTGATATGAAGGACCTAGGGGAGTCAAGGAGGATTCTCGGAGTTGAAATCTCTAGAAATAGAAGCTTATCTAGCTCCTATATTAGACAAGAGTCCTACTGCAAAAAGATACTTCAAAAGTTCAAGATAGAAAGTGCAAAGGTTGTTACATGTCCTATTGCTACTCATTTTAAGCTTTTTGCAGCTAACTCCCCACAAGAAAATGATACAGAACATTAGTCCTATATGGCTAATGTTCTTTACTCCCAAGGTGTAGGTAGTTTGTTGTATCTTATGATTCTAACGAGACCTGATCTTTCTTATGCCACCAGCTTAGCAAACAAATACATGTCTAATCCAGACAAACATCATTGGGAGGCCACTAAGTGAATCCTAAGATATTTAAAGTAATCTTCAAATGCCATGCTTTCTTATAAGAGGAACAATCCTTCTAATGACGAAATCTATGGCTATGTTGATACTGACTATGCCAGAGATTTAGACAAACGGAGGTCACTTACAGGTTTTATATTCCTACATGGTGCAAATGTACTAAGCTGGAAATCAAGCCTACAGCCAGTTGTGGCTTTGTCAACCACCAAGGTAGAGTTTGTAGCTTTATCAAAAGTTATGAAAGAAGGGTTGTGGCTAAAAGGTCTCTTGAAGGATTTTGGGATAATACAACCTAAAATCAGAATCTAGTGTGATAATCAAAGTACTATTTACCTCACTAAAATCAGTAATTTCACAGTGACCAAGCATATTGATATAAAATATCACTTTGTTCGAGATGAAATTGAAAGGGAGGAAATCGAAGGGATAAAAATACATACCTCCAATAATGTTGCAGATATGTTTACAACACTTGTCACTCGCCTAAAGTTCCTCAATTGTCTCGAGCTCATTGGGTTCGAGATGTCTGAACAAAAATAAATTGCAAAGAAATTGGAGAGAGGGAACTTCTTGTAAATATTGTTGATTACAAAGGTGGAGAATGTAGGAAACAGGTTGTAACCAACAATTGAAAGCAGAGCCTATAAATAACTCATCTCTTAGTTATTCTGCAGTAGTTTTGAAATTAAAAAGAGAAAAGTGAGATTGAGTGTTTTGTAATTCTTCTTACCTCTGTTTCTGTAGGATACATAAACATGCATACGCAGCGGAAGGAGGATCTTTACACTCTAATTAGCTCAAATTAAATATGGAAAA
>JAOANK020364712.1:0-14117 GCA_026257165.2 Telfairia occidentalis | reverse complement strand
ATAAACATGCAAGGAACAATGAAATAAAAGATCAAGTGGATAATACTACCCTAATAGGATAGAGAAGATCATTAACGGAATCCACAATGGAAGAAGCACACCAAGAGATCGAGGTTCGGCGCCGGGAACGAGAATTACTGGCACTCTACATCTACAATAAAGAACAACACAAAAACAAAGACAAAGGATAAGAAGATAGAAAACATGGGTGGCCAGTCTAGTTAGCTAGCACCTAATCCGACCCAGCAAACAAAAACAAGAAAACAACTCAAAGAAAAACAACACAAAGAAAAAAACACACAAAGTACAAATACACCCTAGAGTAAGACTCGGTATTTTCTCCACGATATCAATCAAACTAAATAATTTCCAATCCCCAGCAATGACGCCAAAAACTTGGTCGGGCCCAACAAAGCATCACCGCAAATGTACAGGTCGATCGCAGTAATAACGGCCCAAGAGGTCGAGTATTGTCCTCAGGGAATCGTGTTTTTTAATTTTCCTAGTTATCAGCTAAATTCTTTCGATTTTATCTAGGGATCTTAAGGTCATGCAATAGTAGGATTAATAAAACAATAAAGAATGCAAGCTAATGGGTGAAAATCGAGGGAAAGGCAGTTTTAGGGTGTTAGTGTTTTTTATCGACCCAATTAAACAATAATTAATTATTCAAATGCATTTCTTTTACCTTTTTACCTAAGTCTAGAGTTTCATAAGTTTGGGTGTCCTCTCTCGAGCTCAACCACCCTTAATTAATTAGCCTAATTCAATTTCTTACAATTAAACTAATAATTGGAAACAAAATATTCGTCAACAACCTCATGCACTCCTCTATCACTCTCGTGCATACAAGAATTCGTGTTCAAATTCCAAGGCCTAATTTATCACCCTCTCTCTCAAGCAAGATAATAAACGCTAGCACTCAACAATCAATTGCCACTTCATTGCAAAGTTTTAAATACTGGAATTTGAAAAGCAAGTAGAAAATTTAATGCTTTCAATAAAGAATTAACAAATTTAATGGGTCTTTAAAATCCCAACACCCTAAAACTCAAGTAAATCAGCTTCTATACATCATGAAATTATCTGAAAAATCCCTCAGAACAGACAAGAAACTAAAAATAAAAGAAAAGAGAAAATTCTCGGATGAATTTCACATCGTTTCGATCGTGAGCACACTTCTCAAGGTGAGAAAACCCAATCTCGAGCACTCCAAGACCTCTCTAACGTTCCAGAATAGTAACCCTCATCGATTTCTGTTGAATCCCGTTGAATTTTGCCGTAAAAAATCCTTCTCTTGCCCTAATTGCGAAATAACGTTTTTATACTGTCTGCCGACAGCGTTGTGATGCTACAACACAGCGTCGCGACACTAGTTCGAAGAACCTTTCCAAAACGGGCATTTTGGGCGAGGTCAGAAAAACGTTGCAGCGCCGCGAGGCTACCCATGTGCAACAAGAGGGCAGGGCGCGTGCGCGTTGGGCAGAAGAGGTGCATGCAAACGCGCGCGCTGGGTGGAAGAAGGGCTCGCTAGCCGGTGTTGAGGCCGGCGTCAAGGCAGCGTCGAGGTACGTGCACGCACGTTTCTCCTCTTGGGGGGTGCGGTGCGCACGTGCGTTGTTGCTGATGGTGCGCGCGCGGCTACGCGGCAATGGAGCGTTCTTCAATAGCATCTCAACGCTAGTCACTTCTAGATCAAGATTTTCCGAATTTTGGTGTTGAGACGCCCAATGATGGCGTCTCAACGCTGCCTCTCGGGTCTGCACTCATGTAGGCTCCATTTCTTTGTTACTTAGCCGTTTTAGCTCATCTTAGGCCTGTTTTTCAATCTGAATCGACCTGAATCTTTATGTTCGCCTCGAAATATTTAGTTCCTACAAAATCAATAACAATTGCATCAAAGTACACCTAAAATCCCACAAAACCTCTATAATTTAGGCACTAAAATAGTACTTTTTAGAGTGCTATCAGATATATGCGTGAAATTAATCAAAATAATCATCAAACTAACAATATTTAAGCCATAAAAGTAGCCCACAAAGTGTACTATCAAATTACCCCAAACTTAAATATTTGCTAGTCTCGAGCAAATTAAATCATGCTACACTATGCCGCTATGTACTGCAAATATGATAGTAACTCAAACCTCATAAATTCTTAATAGTAGATAAATCAAAAACTAAATATCAAAGTAAGATGACCACAATTCCTTAATAAGACAAGTTAAGTTATTATTTTATCCTTTACGTGTGTGTGCAATATTGCTCCTATTCCAATTTATATCAACCTAGAGAAGATTCATGCAAACCTTTACTCATTCTGCCTCTAATAGCTACAAATTCTCATCTTCAAGTCTCCTTTCACTGAAGAGAATAATAGTCCACTAGGTGCCTTTATTCATGGTTGGACTCCCTCAAGCTTGAATTTTTCTTTATTTATCAGTAGACATTAGCTTTCACACTTTCACTGCAAAAGCCCTTACCATCTATAGGCAGCTTTAACTGACCACAACAGAGGTAGCTCTTTCTGTCTTTTTTTTTTTAACAAATAAAAAGTAACTGCAATAAGTCACAATCAACCTAAGTGAAGCATTATTTACCATCGATCAAGTTAACCATCTAATGAGCTCTCACAGCCTTTCAAGACCAATATAAGTGTCAATCTACATAACTCAACTCTAAGTCGATATATAAAGGAAATAGGTTATATAATGTGCTCTAATGGTGTGTAGGGAATGTAAAATGAAAATTAACTTGTGCTCAATTTAAAATGTGTTCACAAACTCAACATTAAGAAACGAGTTTCCTATCTTAAGAATTAGAATTATATCATTGGTTATCAATATTACAGAAAACAAAGCAGCACATCCAAAGCATAAAGTAAAACATGAATAGTCACAAAAATAATTACATCATAGGCCGAAAATATAGAAACACCTCCAAACTTTAAAATAGACATTGCCCTCAATGGAAACACAAATAAACAATCAAAATACATCAACAAAAGGGCAAAATCCAGTATATAAAAAACATAGGGGAGGAAATTTAGATACAAGTACCGCCCTGAAAGGAAAGATGATGTCACTACGAGTCATCATCCTCATCAACAATAAACTCCGGTAGAGTGGAAAGTGGCGGTAATGGAGGAAGGTCGATGTGCTGATGGGTCAACGTGTTGAGGGAGGTGGCCAAGGAACTCATCCCAGAATAAAGTTGAGAGCGAACCAGATGCTAATACCTGAAGGGCACCATATAGTACTCATGACGTCGACGTGCCTCGGGGCAATCTCAACTTGGACGAGAGGCATGAGTCAGCTGAGATGTTCTCGCCTCAGGCTACGATAGTCCGAGCTCCAGATGCGCAGAAGCAAAGTCTATGTGCTCCACCTCAAGAGGGTCTGCGTCCTCGCTGACGGGTTCCCATCCTCGTAGTCCCATGATAAAGTTCTTGTCCAGACTTTAGGATGGGCTAGCTCCTCATTTGAGGCCAAAGCGACCCCTGCAGTGCAACATAGGGTGATAATAAGGGAAGGGTAACCAAGTGCCCCTGTAGTGGCACCCCATCGGATGTGGTGCATCGAATGGTGAATAACATGCCCGACATCCACTGTCTTCCTTGTGGTGATTGAATAAAAGAGGATGGCTTGCACCTTTGTGATGTCGCTAGTGTGCACCACTAATAGTAACTTGGCATAAATGATAGTAACTTGGCCAATCTCCAACAACGGTGCCAAAAACTTGTAGCAGAAATTAGTCACCCGCAAATGCACCTAGTCAATTTTTAATATGGTGTAAGAAATTTTGAGTATCATCCTTAGGATTAGGTTTCTAGTTCACTTAATTACCACGAATACTAACGTCCAATATTATTTAGAGAAACTAACATGATTTAATTTTGTGAATCAAAAAGGGCACTAAAAAAAAGGTGAGAAATCTAGATAAAAAAGGCCCTACGGAGTTAATTTCACCGCCTGGTATTAAAAACCAATTAATTAATTTAACAAAAAATGAAGCAATACAAAATTCTATAAGTCTAGAACACTCATATATAAATTGTCTCTCCTGAGTACAATTTAATCTCTCTGTTAATTAAGATATTTCATTAACAAGCAAAGACATGAAATTTAGTTATATTAGCAACTTCTCAAGCAAGCTTGTTTTAGAACAACTTAAGTCATGCAATCAAGTTCTAATCTAAACCCCCTATTCTGAGTGAAAGATTCATAACAATAACAGCTACTCCGTGATCAAGAGATTAAAAAACAATAAGCACATGAATGCATGAATAGAATAAATAAAAGATTAAACTTAGTAAATCAATAAATAAAACTTGTAAAAAACACATGGCTACATCAATCCTTAAAACTAAGAGTTTAGCTACACATGTTCAACATAAAAATCAAAATCTTCATACTAAAACTCATGGAAAGATTACAAAAAGTCAAAAGAAAAGAAAAGAAATTAATCCCGGCGAATCAATCCTTGGTCCCCAAATTGATCTCCACATTCTGAACCTCGAACATCCCTTTTCTACGCTGTAAATAATTCCCTTTGCTCTCTAATTTAGTAAACTCTTGAAATCGCAAAGGTATTCTCTCTCTAAATGGTCAAAAGTAATCACGATGCTACAAAATGATGTATTTATAAATCGGTCAATGGCGTCGAGACACTCTAAGGGTAGCTTCGAGAACCTACGAACTTCAATGTGCCACGCTTACGTCATCCTAAGAAAACTTTATACATAAACATTTAGAGTCGTCTGCAGGAATCTGAGAGTCAAGCTACACTATTCAAGATGGCCATATTGAACTTTTCGGAAGTGATAGTCGTCGATTCTAGTCTGACAATAAGAGAACTTTAATCGTCCCACCGAATCCAGCCCAACCTACCAGGAAGGGAGGGAAAGGTCGAGGGTGTTAATCCGCTACAATGCAAAATTTCGGTCCAGGTTTAGGCCCAAATAATGCAGCCCATGCAGGCACATATGCAAGCTCTGACAGATTGTCTCTTGGCAGCATAGGCTCGTCCAACGCAGTACCAGCAAATCAAGCTTCGACCATGGGAGATGTCGAGCCAGAGTGCGACTGTACAAACCGTGGGGTAGGACCCCAGGATAACAAGTGTCGAATGGGTCTGCCCATAACCTAGCGACCACTGCGTTTCGAGCTCTGTACGGACCCTACAGTCCAGCGACCTCAGCCCTCTGAATTACAGTTAGCTCGCGACCAAACCTTGCACGATTTGACCTGTAGGACGAGATCAATGCCAAGTGCCGAGAGTACAGTGCCTCCTGCAGCTGCAATCATTGTAGCACTGAGACAATGGGCAAGCCCAGCTAGGAAAATGCAATTGAAAAAATTCGCAATTAGTTGAAAACAAGCCTGCCTGAGGAGCTTATGAACTTTCGAACGAACTTCATACCTACGAAAGCCAATGAGATGACCATCACGAGGTAAATACTCAAACTAGGCTTCGAACCCTTCACCCCGAAAGTCATGAATGCTGAGATCCCCAAGAATTTCAAAGATTCGACCATAAAACCATATGACGGGACCACAGATCTTATCGAGCATGTGGACACATACCACTCCAAGATGGAGCTCTACTGAGTTCTAGACGCTATCAGGTGCCGTACGTTTTCTGTCACACTAACATGAACTGTGCGGCCCTGGTACCGTAAGCTCCAACCTAGGCTGATTTTGACCTTCTAGGAGTTGGCCAGGCTCTTTGTTGACTAGGTTCTTGGAAGTAGTAAAGATCAACGTTTGCCCAGCCACTTGATGACCGTCTATTAGATGGAGGGCGAGACGCTACAGCAATTTGTCACCTACTTCAAGTGAAAAGCCCTACACGTGATCGAGTATTCCACGAGGTGATCATAGCCACGTTAACAGGATGTTGCAATTCATCACCACTCACAAGCCAAAGACATTCATCGAGCTTCTCCTACATGTCAACAGCTTGATGACGATAGAAGGTCTACTTATCCCCAAACAGATAGTGACCAAACGACATGTCCAACAACCATCCCACAAGGGGAAGGAAAAGGCTGTAGACCCAACTTCCCCATGATCGAGAAATACGCGAAGGGATGAAAGGCGAGCGGCGCTCGAGTCAGGGTCCTAAGTTGGAGAATTATACTGCCACAATCATCCCCATAGAAAAAAATTATAAGGTAGCCGAGAAGGTTACCTTGTTCACCATGCCACAAAAGATGAAAATCGAGTGGCAAAAGTACATTCGGTGCCCACACGGCTGCAGAACTGGAGAGATGTTGATCTCCCAAAAGAGCTCGCCCAACTAAAACCCACATTATATTCGAGAGATGGTCTAGAGACCATTTTGCTTGCTAGTTGACGAAGGAGCTTTCACCAACATCCTCTTCTATACCACATTCACCAAGCTCGGCTAGAGGAGGAATCAATTGTGGCTGAGCCCAACCTCCCTAGTCTACTTCTCAGGGGAACGGGTAACCCCCAAAATGATGGGTCGAGCTCCCAGTCAGCTTGGACGAAGGACCAACCAAGGTAACAAAGGTACTGGAATTTGTCATGGTGGATGGCATGTTGGCCTTCAACGTCATCTTGGGGCAACCTGCAATCCACCTTCTCCACGTCATGCCATGCACGTTCCATTAGCTTATGAAGTTTCCTACGCCATAGGAGAGCAACGCGCATCCTACGAGTGTTACATGTTAGCTTTGAAAGGCACTCTTGTTACATTCTCAATCGATTCTCCCATCTAGATCGTGCTGGCCGTTAGTGATCTCGAGTGTCAGACCTGTCTAGCAGAGGATCTAGAGCCCGTGCCTCTGTTGATCTTGGACAAGCAAGTTAGCATCGACACCAAGTTAGGAGTCCTACAAAGAGAGACTGATCCATTTTCTTCGGGCTAATGACAATTTCTTCACATGGTCGCATGGGGACATGCTGGGAATTGACCCCAGCATTATGGTGCATCGCCTCAACATGGATCTAAATCACCAGCCCATCAAACAGAAGCGTCGAACAGTCGACGCGACATGGAGCTCAGTGATACAGGCTGAGATAAAGAAACTATTGGACGCTAACTTTATCAAACAAGCATATTACCCTAATTGGATTTTCAATGTCGTCTTTATAAAGAAGGCGAACGGGAAATGATGGATATGCATTGATTTCACCTATCTGAATAAGACCTGCCACAAGAATAGCATCCAACTACCAATGATAGACCAGCTGGTTGATGCCATCGTGGGGCACTGATAACTCTCCCAGAGAGTTATTATGAGCCTTTTAGGGTAGATTTCATCGCTTTATTGGCATAAATTGCCTTTGATTTATGGAATAATTGCTTGAATTATCTTTGTTTTGCATATAGGACTTTTGAGAAATTTCATATTGTTACATCATTCTATTTATGACAGCATCTGAATAGAATTAAGAGACATGAGGCTTAATTACCAATAATTCTCGATATTTTGTCAGTAGGTAAATGATAGAGCATTACATTAGTTGAATTATTGATCAAGCAATTCTAGAGCAAAATGGACACAGAAGATCCACGCAAAAATAACGAAAATTTGAAATATGGAAACCAATATTTCTCTTACGAAATTAACCAGCCGTTGGATGCTTGTCACTTGGGCAATTTGACCTAATAGGATTTCTAATTTCAATGGAAGGTCTATAAATAGAAAAAAGTGGTTGCTGATTGGAGAAAAAGAATTTTGGGAGAGTTTTATTTACGAGTTTATTTCAGACTTCTTCTTCTAGAGAGTTTCATCAATTGTTGTTGTTGTTCTTTGAATACCCATAGAGAAGAGCTTGTAGAAGGAAAAAACTCCATCGAAGGCTGGAGCAGAAAAAGAGATTCTTGCAATAACTATTTTTTGTGGAGCAACTGATTTCTGCATCTCCTTAAAATTTTCTTTCATTATGAACTCATTTACTGCTTTTATTTATTTATTGTTGTCTTTTATTCGTTATAGCATGAATTAATCACCTATGGGTGAGGATTAAAGGAGATGTTGTTGAACTAAATTTGGAACTTAAGCAAAGTCTATGAAATTGAATTGTTTTAGAAGTGTTCTTTATTGCTTAATGTTTATGTTTGCCTGGGCAGCACGCATGAATAGCTTCTCTATGTTTCTGGAAAAAAAACGAGAAGTGAATTGCTTTTAAAACACATTAGCCTCTACATTAGGTTGGTGATTGCTACGTGAGAAGGTTAGGGATAATAACACACCTAATGCACAAAAACAACAGGTTTAACTCATATAGCTTAATGGGAATTAACTTAAGATAATTCAAAGATTTGGGAGGACTCCAAACTATTATTATCTAATTTGATTTGCAATTCTCTTGCTTCAGCATTCTGTTCAGAGAAAGCAACCTTATACATTAATCCAAACTCATTCATTCTCATCATTACCATAGGAAAAGGACCCATAAAATCTATCTCCCATACATTGAAGAGTTCTACTTCTAAAATAGGTGTCAAAGAAAATTCATGATGTCGAGAGATGTTACCTGTTCTTTAGCACCTATTGCACGTTCTAACAAAGGTGTAGAAATCCTTAAATAATGAGGGCCAATAAAAACCTAATTGTAGTACCTTTGTTGTTGTACGAGTTGGGCCAAAGTGACCACCGTATGGGGATGAGTGACATTCCTTAATGATCTTGGCTGTCTCATCCAATGGAATGCATCTCCTAATAATGTGCTCAAAGCAAACTTTGAAAAGAAGTGGATCGTCCAAAATGTAGAAATTAGTCTCGTGCAGAAATCTCTTTTTCTGTTGAGAGTTCATATCAGGTGGTAGGACTCCTCCTGCAAGAAAGTTCACAATGTCAGCAAACCAAGGCCATTTATGTCCTACCTGATATCATTTTTCATCAGGAAAACTCTCGGGGATTGGGAAGAGGTTCAATTGAACATTTTCATTCTCAATTCGAGACAAGTGGTCTACTACAACATTTTCACACCCGTTCTTGTCTTTAATTCCAAAGTCAAACTCCTGTAGCAAAAGAATTCATCTTATTAAACGGGGTTTAGCATTTTTTTATAGAACAAAAACTTAAGTGCAACATGATCTGTGTGAACTGTGACTTTAGACCCAAGTAAGTAAGATCAAAATTTATCAAAACCAAACACAACAATAAGCATTTCCTTTTCAGTTGTAGTGTAATTTTGTTGTGCATTATCAAGTGTTCTACTTGTATAATATATTACCCTAAACATTTGATCATTTCTTTATCCTAATACAGCTCCTAGGGCATAGCCACTAGCATCACACATCATTTCAAACGGTTCAAACCAATCAGGAGCCATAATGATGGGAGCAGTAATTAATTTATCTTTTAATTCACAAAAAGCAGATAAACATGCATCATCAAAAATGAAAGTGGAATCCTAAGCAAGCAAATTACACAGTGATTTAGAAATTTTAGAATAATCTTTAATGAATCGCCTATAAAGCCCTACGTGACCTAAAAAACTACGAACTCCTTTCACATTTACGGGAGGGGGTAACTGCTCAATTGCAGAAATTTTAGTCTTATCCACCTCCAATTCTTTTTTAGAAATTTTGTCCCCAAGGACAATTCCTTCCTTGACCATGAAATGACATTTTTTTCAATTTAGGACAAGGTGTCTTCGCAGCTTTGTAAAACCTGAGATAAATTAGACAAACACACATCAAAAGAAGACCTAAATACAAAGAAGTCATCCATGAAAACCTCCATTATGTCTTTTATCATGTCATGAAAGAAAGCCATCATGCATTGCTGGAAGGTAGTAGGAGCGTTACATAACCCAAAAGGTATCCTCATGTAGTCGAATGTCCCATAGGGGCATGTAAACGTAGTTTTCTCCTGATCTTCATGAGCGATGGCTATCTAGTTATACCCTGAGTACCCGTCAAGAAAACAATAATATGGATACTCTACTAACCTACCTAGCATATGATCAATAAATGGGAGGGGGAAATGATCCTTACGGGTGACCTTGTTTAATTTTCTATAATTTATGCATACTCTCCACCCAGTGACTGTCCTAGTGGGTATACTTTCATTCTTTTCATTCACTATTATAGTTGACCCATCTTTCTTCGGTACAACCTGTATCGTAGTCACCCATGAACTATCTGAAATAGCATAAATTATACAAACATTTAATAGTTTTAAAACCTCTACCCTAATAATCTCCTTCATTGCAGAATTTAGCCCCATTTGATGTTCTATAAACGGACTAAAGGTTTCTTCCATAAGAATTATATGCAGAACAATAGATGGGTTAATACCTTTAAGGTCTCCTATGGTACAACCTAAGGGAGACTTATGCTTATGTAATACTTCTAATAACCTATCCTCTTCCTCCTGACCCAATTCAACAGAAATAATGATAGGACATGCAGATGACTCTTCTAAGTAAGCATATCTCAAATGTTCAGGTAATGTTTTTACATCATATACACGTTTTTCATTACTTTTCTTTTCAGAAATGGTTATTGAAGGTTAAGATCCATGTTCATGCTCAATATTACAAATAGACTCATATTCAAAATCAATTGCTTCAAATTTATTTTCTACAACAATTAATTAAGCATTTATATCATAATCAAGACAATCTAGTAGACCATCCTCATCAACTTCGTGAGTATGATCCCATCCTCCATATTCAGCAATATCATCCTCTACTAAGTCTATGAAATTGCACGCATTTACCTCATCATGATACTCCATCGACTTGTAAGTATTAAAACTTACCTCCTCATCATTGACCTTAGAGTCAACTTACGTTGCTGAACATCGATTAAGGCCCTATCTATAGCAAGGAATGACCTTTCTAAGATGATTGGTACTTCAGAGTCCTCTTCTATACCCAGGACAACAAAATGTGCTGGAAAGATAAAGTCCTCGACCTTTACCAAAACATTTTCAACTATGCCCTTAGGATATGTCAGTAAACGATCTGCCAGTTGAAGTGTAATGGTGGTTGGTTGCACCTCTCCGATATCAAGTTTCCTGTACTTAGATAAAGGCATCAAGTAATGGAAGCAGTTAAATCACACAGTGCACGATTAACGATAAAGCCTCCTATACTACAAAGAATAGTGAAACTCCCTAGATCTTTTAGCTTTTCTAGTAACTTTTTCTGTAAAATTTCACTCTACTCTTCAGTGAGGTTCACTATGCCATATTGCTTGAACTTCTTCTTCCTTGAAAAAATATCATTCATGAACTTCACGTAATTGGGCATTTGCTCTGAAGCGTCTGCAAAAGGAATACTAATGTGAAGTTTTTAACATTTCCAAAAATTTAGCAAATTGTTCAGCAAGCTTTTTCTTTTGAAATCTTTGAGGATAAGAGATTTTATTAGGAGCTGTTTGATAGGGATTAGAAAAACTAATGATGATGGTGCACAATTCACTTTTTCCTCAACTTTACTCTTTTTAGTAGATTCATTCTCGAATTTTTCTTCTGACTCATCAGTTGCTTTTTTCTCAGGCTCTCCAGACTTAGCATCTCCCAACTGCTTACCAATTCTCAAGGTGACTGCCTTGCATTGTTCCTTGGGCTTAATCTCTCTGTTACTTTGGAACTTTACTTTCTGCAAGGAGTTGAGTGTTGTAGCCATCTGTCCTAACGGGATCTCTATATTTTTTATAGCCTTTCCTTGACTATCCACTGATCTTTCCAAACTAGCTGTCCTATTTCTAGATTCAGTTATGAACGAAGACATCACTCTTCCATTGACGGTTTCTCTGGTTGTGGGTTATACAAAGAAGATGATGCCCTGGGGGACCCAGCAAAACATCCTTTGTATTAGCATAAGAAATATTCTCATGATTCCTCAAACCTGGATGATAATGTGTTGGTAGCTGGGATTTCTGGTTGGAGTACTGATTGTGCATCAGACTGCTTTTGTACCCTTGATTCCTATTCACATAATTAACTTGTTCTACATCTGGGTTTTCCCAAGTTGGATGTGTTTGATATATTGCCATGCTGCGATGGACTGTGACTTTCCTAGGATAGACAAATTATTGAGAGCATTAGTTAATGAAGTCATTTGTGCTTTTAGAGCACTTACCTCATCTACTTTATGGAATCCCAAAATTCTAATAACAGCCTTATCAGTAGGCTAATGGTAACTCGTAGGAGTCATGTCCTCAATTATTGTCCGGGCCACCTTAGCTATTTTTTAAAGTAAAAAACTACCTGCAGTTGCATCCAAGATAGATTTAGTAGCACTAGTTAGCCCATCATAAAAAAATTGAATTTGCAACCAATCAGAAAAACCATGTTTACGGCATTAATATAATCGGTCTTTATAGCACTCCCATGCTTCGAATAGTTGTTCTGACTCGTGCTGCCTGAAAGCACTGATTTCTGCTTTAAGGTTTTGAGTTTTTGAAGGTGGGAAAAATTTACTCAAGAATGTCTGAGCGAATTCATCCCAAGTGGTGATGCTGTCAGCTTGAACTGTTTTCAATCAATTTTTAGCTCAGTCCTACAAAGAGAATGGAAACAACCTTAAACGAATGGCATTAGAAGATACACCATTAATTTTTATCGTGCTACAGATCTCTAGGAAATAATGGATGTGCTTATGTGGTTCCTCAGTGGCCAAGCCTCTGAATGCTCCCTCACGAGCCATTTGAATCAATCCCGATTTTAACTCAAAATTGCATGTTGCAATTGGTGTTGTGTGATTCTTGGTTGAGTTATGGGAATAATGGGCTGAAAATAGTCACGAATTGCCCTTTGTTCTGCTTGTTGCTCCTCCATGACCACCGACTTACTCCAGTTTTTACTAAGATTCTTCTCAAAGTTCTTTCTATTTCAGGATCAAAATGAGCCAAGTTAGCCTCATGATTTTTGCGCATGCAACAAGATAATTAGTAATAAAAATTATGGTGAACAAAAATAAAGAGAAATAAAATAAAATAAATAAACCAAGATTAAGATTGTACTAAAATCTTTTGAAAATAGGAAAATTAATTCACCGATTCCCCGACAATGGTGCCAAAAACTTGATCTCTATTCACTGCGATACCGCAAATGTACAAGTCAAGTTGTAATATAAAACAGCCCTAAGTCTGAGTATCGTCCCCTGGGAATCGAGTTATAAATTTACTTAGTTTCCAATTAATTAATTCAATTTTATCTAAGGATTAAGTGAAATTTAGTGATTAAAGTTAAAGTGAAAATTACTAAAAAAATGCACACTTAGGGAGAAAATTTTCAAGAATAAAGAATTCTAGGGTGTTGGGTTCTTTTAGCAAACTTAACTTATTAAACAATTTTAGGTCTCTTTTAAATACTAAAATCCTAGGCTTAGAAATTCTAACAAACTAAGGCTTTCTTTCTCAAGAACACCTAACCTCACATTCTACTAACAATTCACTTTCATGCAATTGTTAAGAAAATATAGCAATGGGATTGATTCTAAAATTTGCCCCAATTTAAACCTATCACTTTCATTCATAAGTTTCAAAAACCTAGCATTCAAGATCTAACTATTGTCATACTCTTTCAAGCTATATCAATTATAAAGGGAATTTATTTCACATTCTCATGCTAAAATAACAATGAATTTATCAAATATTAAGAGGATTTAGCAAATATAATTCATCCATAAAATTATTCAATTCATCAAATTTAAACTAAAAAAGTCCAACACCCTAAAATTACAAAGCTTTTAGCCACACATTAGCTCTAAATTCTTCTAATCAGTTTTCAATAGCAGAAAAAGAATAAAGAAAAGGAAGAAATTTCTTGGATTGCTTCAACGTTGTCTCCTTTGTCAAACCACTCCTTGTGGTCTTGGTTTTCACCCTTGATCACTTGGAATAACTCTTCCTTGCTCAGCAACATCAAAATTGAACTCTTCTTCTATCTCTTGGAACTTTTCTCTCCCAAAACGGCCTTTCCAAAACCTAGAATATAAGGTTATTGTTAAAGATATCGTCGCAGCGTCGAGACGCTACATAATAGCACTGAGACGCTATGCTCAATATTTACCAAAATGCCATCATATTTTTCAAAGAGGAGGGAAATTATCAAGGTAGCGTGGAGACGCTATAGCATAGCATCTCGATGCTACATCGAATTTCCTATTCTGATTGGAAATT
>JAOANK020364414.1:0-27056 GCA_026257165.2 Telfairia occidentalis | reverse complement strand
GACACGACCATGTCCTTGCCGTACATCGCGGCCAGGGCGACGGTCTCGGCCTTGTCCGCGATCTTGGCACCCGTGCTGGTGGCGAGCGCCACCGTGCTCCGGCCGATGGCCATGGTCATCGAGCCGAGGCTCTTGGTCGCCATGATGACGCCCGCCCCGGCCGCGATACCCTCGGGGCCCATGACGCCAAGGCCAGCGGTGACCTGGCCGATCGGGCCATCGACCTGGACAAGCCCATTGCGCCACTGCTCGAAGCCGCGGCGCATGGACTCGATCTTGGTGGCGGCCGAGTTGTTCGCCTCGCCGAGTCGGTCGGTCGCGCCGGAGACGTTGTCCATCGACCCAAGGGCCGGGTCGAGGGCGAGGATCGTCTTCTTGCCCGCGTCCTCCCACATCGAGCCGAAGAGCCCGACGCCAGCAGCGTCCTGGGCCACGTTGTCCTTCATGGACCCGAGGCGGGCGATGACCTCTTGCGTGGCCTGCTTGGCCTGCTCGCCGCCGCCACTGATCTTCTGCATCATCTCGTCAGCGTTGAGACCCAGGGCCTTGTAGGCATCCCGGGTCGTCGCCGAGCCATCGATCGACCGGGTAGCGAACTCGTTGATCGCGTCACCGGCCTTGTCGATCGAGAAGTTCCCGGCGTCGAGCGAGCGCTTGAACGCGCCGAGGGCGTCGGCCCCGTTGAGGCCGATGGCCGAGAAGGGCTCGGCGTACTCGTTGAGCGAATCGAGGAGCTCGCCCGAATTGTCGAGTCCGTTCTGGAACCCGGCGGAGACGATGTCCATGGCGCTCTGGGCGTCCGGCGCGAGGCCATTCTTCATGAGCTGGCCGGTGGTCTTGATGACGTCGTTGACGTCCACGCCGTAGACATCGGCGATCGTGAGCGCGTCGGAGGCCATCTTCTGGCTCTCCTGGCTCGAGAAGTTCGAAAGGCCCCCCAGGTTGTTCTGGATGGCAAAGAAGGCGTCGTTCACATCGCCGAGTGACTCGCCGTACCCGGCCGCGTAGACCGCTCCGGCGTCCTTGCCCGCCTGGGCGGACACGGTCTTGCCGACTCCGGAGAGCTTGGCCCCCAGGTTGGTCTGGATGGCGTTCTGGTCGACGGCTCCCGAGATGAGCTCGCCGAGCTTGAACCCCGCGAATGCGCCACCAAGAGCGCCAACGATGGTCTTCCCCAGACCGTCCCCAGCGCTCTTGGCGGACCCCCTGGCCGAGTTCTCGGTCGCGGCGACATCGCCCGCGACGCGGGAGCCGTCGGCGCGAATCTCGATGACGCCGGAGCCGACCGTCAGCTCTGCCATGGGGTACCTCTCTCGGTGGTGCTACTCGACCTCGATGACGTCGGCGAGTGCGGAAGAGCCGATCCCCGCCTTGCTGGGCTCGACCCACTTGGTTGCGTTGTTTGCACCTTGGCCGAGATTCGAGGCGTGATGCCCCTGTGGCGGTCGATGCGGTGTTGCCTGCCCCGCTGGGGCGTTCTTGCTGTCCTCGTACGCGAGTCGCCCAGCGACGGCCCCGGAGTAGGCCCGTAGGTACGTTGCCCGACTCCAGTACGCAGCCCCGTCCATCTCGTCTGGGGCGTCGATGCGGAAGAAGACTTGGAGGTCGAAGTCGACGGCGTCCTTGAGGTCGAGGTCGACGACGAAGATGAGCTCCCCGGCCCGGGCGAGAGACGCACTCGCCCGGAGCCAGGGGCCAATCAGGAAGGGGCCTGGAGCCCGCCCATGCTGACCTCGCGGATGCGCTTCTGGATTTCCTGGTTCTGCTCCGGCGTCAGGCCGTCGTAGTTCTCCAGGACCTCGAGCGCCTCGTCGCCGAGCACCTGCTCCATGAGCCAGGCCTCGGCCGCGGTCTCGCTCCCGTTCCGGATGCGGCGCATGTAGCCGTAGCCGAGCGAGGGGCGAGCGCGGTTCGGGATGCGGCACTCGTAGACCGAGCCGTCGTCGCGCTGGAGGGAGAAGATGAGCGCCGTCTCCTCGTCGGCGGCCTTCTCGGCGACCGGGAGGTAGGGGGCGGGTGTTGCATCTGCCATGTCAGATTCCTTGTGTCAGGCGGGGTGGTGAGGGTAGTGGTCCCGGCCCCGGCCTCTCGCGCGGGGCCGGGGCCGGGTCACGCGGTCAGGTTGGAGTACTTGACCGACTTGACCGAGGTCGAGACCCAGTGGGCGATCCACGTGACCTTGTAGACCTTCTGGTCGTCCTTCTTGTACGAGAACTCGGCACCCTCGGTCGAGAGCGCCTTGCGGACGATGACCTGGTTGAGCGCCGGGCTGGCACCGGTGCCCGGGCCGCGGAACAGGAGCCCGCGGTAGTTCGGCCGGTAGCCGCCGCCGTTGACCGTGCCGTCGGGCTCGATCGACTGGACGCCGGACGCCGGAGCGGCCGGGACGGCCTCGTTGAGTGCCACGGCGAGGTTCTCGAGCGTGGTCTCGGCGAGCTGAGTGGCGACCGACGTCTCGCGCTTGGTGAGGCGACGCTCGGGGGTCTCGATGACCTGGTCGACCTCGAGCTCGAGGAAGTCCAGCGAGACGGACACGGTGACGCCGTCGGCCGTGCCGCCCGCGTCGATCCATGCCGCGGCAGGGGCGGCCGAACCGACCGGCTCGGTGGTGCCGACCGGGCCGGTCCAGAGGTCGCCGGGGCCGGACGTGAGGTTGGTGGCGGTGACTGCCATGACCTACTCCTTGTTCTCGGGGACGAACCCCTGGGCCTTGAGGTCGGCGAGCTCTCGCTCGCTGACCAGGACGGTCGAGCCGTCGGGGTGATCGAACGGCACCCCGGGCTCGTCGGACGCGACGGAGGTCGCCGCGGCGTTGGTGGGGACGACGACCTCGGGGGTCTCGTCCTTGGTCTTCTTCTCGGCCATGGTCAGCCCTTTCGGAAGTCGTTGGGATCGAGCGGGAAGCGAACCGCCGCCATGTCGGGGTGGTTGACGAGTGCCATGCACTCGCCTTCCGAGCCCTTGTAGGGCACGATCCGCTGGTGGGGGAAGAGGTACTCGAGGTCGTCGCGGCTCTCGTGCACGAGGATGCGACCACCGAGCGTGAACGGCTCGGCGGTCTTCCGGGTCACCATCATCCAGAGCGTCAGGTCCGTCACGGCACAGCCACCCATTCGACGATGAGGTCCAGGTCCACCCGGGCGAAACCCGAGGGGTCATTCCGCACCGCGGCCGGGAGCGCCGTCGGGTAGGCCGTGATGACCTTGTGCGGGAGGTAGTTGGCGCGGGTCTCGTGCACCGCGTAGAACTCCGGGGGCATGACGCCCCGGAGCGCCCGGTCGATCGTCTGGGCCAGGTCGTAGGCCTTGGCCCACGGCGGGGCCGCCGAGGCGTTGCCGGTACCCGTCGTCGCCCAGCACGAGATGCCGAACGCCGAGCGCGAGCTCGGGAGGTCGAGGTTGCTCGTGCCGCCGAGGTCGGTGTAGGTCACGAAGCCGGACGCGGCCCACTTGCTCTGGTCGGTCGGCAGGCTCGCGGCCGAGTGCTCCTCGGTGCCGAGGATGCGACCGAGGAGCCGCTCGAGCACGAGTGCGGCGTTGGGGTGGCGCTTGGGGAGGTCAGCCATCGTCATCGCCTCACGTTCGCGTACAGGGCACGGCGGAAGAACGGTTGCGCCGGGGCGAGGCTGGTCCCGCGCTCGACGAACTCCCAGTACTTGGACGGGGTCTTGGGTCCCTTGCCGGTCGAGACCGTGCCGCCCTGGACGCCGATGACGTAGACCCGCTGGGCACCAGCGCCGGAGCCGACGCCGTCAATCTTCCGCTGGAGAGCGGTGGTGTCGGTCGGGACGAACCGCTTGGCGTCCTGGACGATCTTCTTCCCGACACGGTCGACCTGGTCGCCGATGCCCGTCGCGCCCGCCCGGAGGACGGCGGCAACGTCGATGCGGACCTGAGTGGGCACGATGTCACCGCCTTCCTCTACGGATCGGGCCTGGTGGGACTGGAGCTCTACGCCCCGGTGGTGTCCCTGAGGTAGACAGTAACATCCGAAGTGCCGCCCGTGGTACGCGGTATGTCAACGACCTCGTCCACGACCCACGTCTTGCCGGTCTTCTGGTCGGTCCAGACGTCGTTGGCCGCGACCTCGGGGCGGCCCCGCACGACCTTGCCCGTGGCGAATCGGATCGTCCGGAGCGTCGAGGTCGTCTCGTCGAAGACCTGGCGGGTGGTCTCCTTGAGGAGCGCCTTGTAGCGCGGCGCGTCGTCAGCCGGGGCGGGTGTCGGCAGGGGGTCGCCGTACCCGTCGTCGCTCGGGGTCGGGGTGACGGTCTTGATCCAGGTGTTGGCGGCGAAGCTCACAGCGGCCTCCAGGGGAGCGGGCGACCAGACCGGTCACGGTCGTCGTCCTCGGGGTCATAGACCGCGCCCGAGGCCTGGGCGACATGGGTGGAGCGGGTGCCCCGCCAGGAGAGCCGCTTGAGGCTCATCTTGGCCAGCGGGGCGAGCATGTTCCACGTGCTGGACGCGCCTACGACGCCGGAGCCCGGGTCGCCAGTGATGTCGTCGCGGTCGAACATATCGGGGCGCTCGATCATCCACGCGGCCTGCCAGGCGATGGCGCGCTTGACGACGAGACCGTCGCGACCGTAGAGCTCGGCGTACTGCTCCTCGTAGACGTTGATGACGGTCTCGATGATGGCCTGAGCCTTGGCGATGTCCTCGACGGTCACCGTCTTCCCGGTCAGGGTGCCGACCTCGGCGGCGGTAGGTGCCCACGGCATGGCGTGTCCTCTCGTGACGACGGCCCCGGCCCTGGAGCGGGTCGGGGCCGTCGATTGTGACGCTTGGGTTACTTCTCGGTCTGGGCCGGGTCGGTGTCGACGTGGTCGGCGTCCTCGCCGCCAGCCTCGCCGTAGACCGACTGGCTCTCGACCTCGATCGGGTTGTCACCGGACGGAGTGGCCTCGACCGTGTAGATCACCGCGGTCGAGCCCTCGCTCGGCGAGTCCTTCTTGAACCGGTGCGAGATAGTGCCGGTGGCGCGGAGGCCCTGCTGGATCATCGCGTTCCGGAGGGCGACCTCGTTGGCCTCATGGTTGACGAGGTCCTTCTGAGCGGTCGGGACGACGAAGACCTTGCGGTGCTTGGTCGTCGAGGTCTCGTGCACGTCCTGGGAGCGGCCCGCGACCTCCTCGGCCTCGGTGACTTCGCGGAGGTCGAAGTCCTCGGTGCCCGGGGTCGCCTCGTCGGTGTTCTGGGGCTTGGTGTCTTCTGCCATGTTCTTGCCCTTCTGGAGAGAGCCGGGCCGCCCCCGAGAGGACGACCCGGCTCCGATCCGACTACGCGGCCGGGAGCTGCTCGACGATCGAGAAGGCGTCGGGGTGGCCGACGACGAACGCCCGACGGGCGCGCATCTTGATGAGCGTCTCGTCCGTCATCGCGCTCGTGCCGTCACGACCGTCGATGACGACCGACTCCGGACCCGAGCGGACGCCGAGGTTGAGGAACGACGAGTTGCCGAAGATGACGAGCGGGTTGCCCGTCGGGGTCGCCGTCGCGGTCGGCGACGTCTTGGCACCACGGGTCCAGAACAGCGGGAGACCGAAGAGCGTCTCGGGCTGACCAGCCGCGGGGTTGGTCGCGTAGATGAGACGGCCGTCGTCGTCCTTGAGCTCGCGGAGCGTCTGACGGAACGCCGGGTGAGCGATGACGATTTCGTCGCTCTCGGAGAAGAACTCCGAGTCCTCCCGGATGGCCAGGGCCGCCGAGAGGTTCGCGTACGTCGGGCGCGAGCCCGCAGCCGTCTTGATGATGTTCTCGTTGGCGGTGTAGCCCGTGGAGCTGTCCGCGGTCGAGAGCGCCCGGTAGACCGAGACGAACGGGACGCCGGTGCCCGGCGCGGCGGTGACCGCGAGGGTGGCGTTGTCGATGAACTTCGCGTAGCCCGAGGCCCACTCGTTCTTCTTGGTCTGGATGATGTTCTGGGGCGAGTCGGCGAGGTCCTCCTCGGCCAGACGCACCGCGGTACCGATCTTGATGGCCGAGAGGGTCACCATGTCGTACGTGTGGACGTCCTCGGGGTAGGCGTTGCCCTTGGCCACCAGGCCGACGTCCACGGACGCGCCGCGGGGGATGTTCTTGGTGTCGGTGGCCATCGGCACCTTGCGGGCCTTGGCCTCGACGACCGACGTGGCTCCGATGCGGGAGATGACCGAGCCGTCGGTCTCCTCCGGGATCCAGCCCTTGGACGTGACGGGAGTGCGTGCCATGACGCGATCCTTTCGGGAATCGGGTGTGGGTCGCTCCGTCTCGGGCATCTACCCCGGCCGGGAATGGCCGATGCCCCGTACGGTAGCACACCGCACGAGGCATCGGGTATATCAGCGAGTCGGACTAGCCGCGGCCCTGGAGCTGGCGGACCTGCTGCTCGGTCGCGGTCAGGGTCTTGGTCCTGCCACCACCGTTGCCGCCGTTGTCCTCGCCGGAGATGCGCGAGCCGTTGCGCCGACGCTTGAACAGGCCGGGCATCTCGTCCTTGAGGTCGTCGATGGCGTCGTCGAGACCCTCGATCGTGCCGTCGTCGTTGACCTCGAGCTCGTCGAGGTCGATGAGGCGCATGGCCCGCTGGATCGCCTTGTCCCGGTCGTCGCCGGTGTTGAGCCCGGCACCGAGGAGCGCGCCGCGGACGCTGGCCTTCTTGGCGATGTCGAGCCCGCGCTTGGACCCGCGGGCCTCGGCTTCCTGCTCGCGCTCGGCGCGGTCGGCGTCGTCCTGGTCGTCGGCCTTGGGCTTCTTGGCCCGGAGCTTCTCAAGCTCGGCGTTGGCGGCCTTGAGGTCGGCCTTGGCCTTGCGAGCGGAGAGGCGGTTCTTCCGGAGGATCGCCTTGACGTTGGACGGGAGCGCCTCGCCGCCCTCCTCGTCGTCGTCCTCGTCGTCGTCCTCGTCGTCTGACTTCTTGGCCTTGGGCTTCTTCTTGGGCTCGTCACCCTCGTCGTCGTCCTCGTCCTCGTCGTCGTCGAGCTCCTCGTCGTCGTCACCGAGCGAGCCGCCGCCGCCCGGGTTGAACGTCACCGAGGTCAGGAACGGGAGGTAGTACGGGTCGGCGTCGAGGTTGAAGGGGAAGGTCGGCATCGCGCTTGTCCTTGTGTGTTAGTGGATGATGTTTCAATGACGATAGCACGAGGCCCCGACGTCTGGTGCGACGGCGGGGCCTCTGCGCGAGACTCAGTCCTTGGTGATGTCCCGGAAGCCGGACAGGAGCCAGGAGGGCTGATTCTCGTAGAACTTGACCCCCATGTTGCGGAGCACCGCGAGACGGGAGTCAGCCTTGGGGAGCGTTCCGACGGCGACGTTGTACTTGGTCTTCTGCCCCAGGTCCACGACCCAGATGGCACGACCAGAAGCGGGGCCGTCGTTGATGCCGACGATGATGACCATGGACTCCTCCTGGAGCTCTGTAGGTGTCACGATGGCGACGGCCACCGCGGGGGTACGGGAGGCGGCCCACTGGACGCCCGCCTGGGTGTCGTGCCCGAGGAAGTCCTCGGTCCAGCCGAGGTACGGGCGCGCGATCTGGGCCGCCCGGGCGGCCAGGGACATGATGCCCGGCGTGCCGTTCGGCGAGTCGGTGAAGATCGCGTAGCCGTTCCCGAGGGAGAGGCCGACGTCACCGGCCGCGGCGTTCTTGTCCTTGCGGGTCGGGCTGACCCCGTAGTAGACCGGGACGCCCGCGGGCGGATTCCAGTCGCCGGGGTGACGCTTGACGGCGAACGTCCAGCCCTTGAGGGCCACGTCGTACTGGCCCGCGCCCGGGCCGATCGACTGGACCGAGCCCCACCAGGCCCAGTTGTTCGCCAGGCACATCCCGGCTCCGTCGGGCTTGCCCATCGCCGCCCGCGCCCGGACGATTGCGGCGGCGCTGTCGAGGATCACAGCGGGTCCAGCCCGCCGAGCTGGTCGCCCTCGAGGTCGGCGGCGGGGATGTTGCCGAGGTCATCGAGGGTGGTGTAGACGTCACCGATGACGGTCATCTCGACCGTCTCGGAACCACTGGTGTCTGTCATGCGGCACATCGTACATCATCCATCTACGACCGGCCAGCGAGCTTGGTCCCCTCGGGCTGACCCTGCTGGCCGTACTCGCCGTTCTTGACCGCGCGCCGAGCAAACGCCTCGACAGCCTTGGGCATCCCCGAGCCCTTGGCGAGCAGGCTCTCGGTGGCCCGGAGCCGGGTGCCGAGCGACTCGGACGGGAGCGCGTACCCCCGGAGGACCGAGCGCTTGGCCTCTCGCGCTAGGGCATCCGAGACGCCGTCGATCGCGTCCTTGTGCACGGCCCGGAGACGGCACCGGCACCGAGGATGGATCGGGCACCGCTGAATCGCGGGCATCGAGGGGTAGACGTTGCCGAACGTCAGGCGCGGCGGAAGCGTGCCGTCCTTGGTCTTCTGCCCGGCGTAGGCCAGGCACCGCACGCACGCATCGCGCTCAGGCTCGAGCACCATCTCCTCGCCGGTGGCCTTGGCCGCGAGCGTGACGCCGTCGGCGTGCGCCTCGTTGACCAGGCTGGTCACGCCGGACGAGAGCACGCCCGTCGTCGCGCGGACCGAGGGGAACACCGAGGCGGGGTCCTCGCCCGCCCGGAGCCGGGCCTGGACATCCCGAAGCATGGTCACCATCGTCGACCGGACCTGGTTCGCGCGCTTGGGGTAGTTCGCCGGGAGTGCTCGAGCAAGGGCGGCCTTGACCTTGGGCGAGTCCTTGACCTCGTCCTCGGTCATGCCGAGGTCGTCGAAGACCGCTCCGGTCACGCCGGTCCCGAAAGCGAGGGCGAGCTGGGTCACGAACGTCCGGCCGAACACCGGGGCAACGAGCGCCAGGATGCGGGCCTTGGCCCGGTCCGGTGCCGTGGCGAGGAGCGCCTCGATGGCTGCGACCTTGTCGCCGTACCCACCGTCAGCGATGGCCAGGGCCTTGGCCTCGAGAGCCTCGACCGAGTCGGTGGCGGCCATGGGCTACTCCTCGATGATGGGCGCGATGACCTCGGGGTCCTCGACGTCGAGCTCGTCGATCGGCGGGCGGACAGCCTCGGTCGCATCGCCACCGACGAAGAACTCCGGGAGGACGCGCCGAATGGCCTCGGTGACCATGGGGAGCGTGGCCCCCGCGGTGGCCAGCGACCCGAGGATCGAGGAGACCGCGGTGAGCTGAGAGATGGAAAGGGCGGGCTCGTCCTTGGGGTACCACTCCTCGATGTCCTCCTCGGAGTACCCCGCCTCGCTGAGCACGGTTCGGAGCGGCACGCCGTTCTTGAGCTTGGACTCGATCATGGTCCAGTCGTCGGTGCCGCTCATCATGTCGAGCGGAGCGAACGTGACCGTAACGGTTGCACCGTCCTCGCCGAGCATCTTGAGGCAGAACTCGAGCAGGGCCGCGGTCGTCGCGCCCCACCCCTTCTCCATCGTGCGGACGGCCTTGTAGAGCGCCTCG
This sequence comes from Telfairia occidentalis, assembly GCA_026257165.2. Taxonomy (NCBI): domain Eukaryota; kingdom Viridiplantae; phylum Streptophyta; class Magnoliopsida; order Cucurbitales; family Cucurbitaceae; genus Telfairia; species Telfairia occidentalis. Next base: position 17,626 of record JAOANK020364414.1, on the reverse strand, counting down.
CGCGAGCGACGACGGGACTCGCCCGACGGCGGGGTGACCTGGTCGCCGACCTGGAACTCGTCGGCGGGCGTGCCGGTCAGGCGACCCATGGCCGCAATCTGGAACTTGATCGGGTCCAAGAAGGCCTCGGCACCGGCGCTCTGGAACTGGCCGACCTGGTCGACGCCCTCGAGCCACCACATCTCGCCGGGGCCGGACTTGAGCTTGCTCTTGCCGTCGGCCGGGTCGACCCTCTTGGTCGGCGTGCTCGGCGTGCCAGCGGGGTCGAAGTCCGAGAAGTCAGCGTCGCCCGTGTCGTCGGCGTCGTCCTTGCGGACGGCGTACCGCTGAGGGAAGCCGATGTAGTCGACGGTCGCCATGTGGGTCGCGTTGAGCTTGGTGAGCGCGTCCTGAGCACCAAACGCTCGACGGTGCACCGGGACGCCGTAGGGCTTGCCACCCTGGCGGAAGTGGAAGAAGGGGAACTCGCCGTACGGGTTCTCGACAACCGAGTCCTCCGGGTCGCCGGTGAGGCTGTACTCCTCGAAGTCACCGCCGTCGTTTGAGTTGCCTCGACCCTTGACCGAGACCCACTGCTCGACGCGGTCCTTGTAGTACAGGTTCACGCGCCAGCGCTTCTTGGCCGCGTCCTCGGGGCGGGCGCTCGGCGTCGAGTCGTCGGCCTCCCAGACCTTGATCGCGTAGAGCGGCTCGCGGGCGTTCTCGTTCGAGTAGATGACCCGGAACGAGAGCGGCGAGTTCAGGAAGACCTCGACGGTCGCGCGGGCGGCATCGACGAGCTGGACGTCGCCGTCGGCGGGCTCCTGCTCGGGGTCGAGCGGCTCCTCGTCCTCGCCGTCCGGCGCGAGCCAGGCCAGCACGTAGAAGTCACCGAAGTAGGCAGCCTTGCGGTAGACCTCGATGAGCTCGGTGTCCAGGTCGTTCGCCTCGACGATCGCGTCCACCACGGGCTGGAGTCGGGCGTCGTCCACAGTGATGCGGGAGATGTCGACGAGGTCGATCCGGGCGTCGACCGGGATGGCCGAGAAGGGGATACGGAACGCCTTACCCCCGTCGGCCAGGTGGCGACGGATGCGCGAGTTGGCGAAGTACTCGGCAATGTCGCCGGTGTAGTAGCCCTCGGCGACCTCGTAGGCCTCCTTGGAGTCGGCCAAGGCCTTGAGGCCCCTGGTGATGTCGGCCTGGCTCATGGGCGCACTCCTCCGGTCGGTGATGTACCAGAGGGTAGCATCCCGGCCGGATCAGTCGTCGGCCGGTGGCAGACCGTCGGCAAATGATGCCAGCAGAACGAGAAGCGCGACGGCCCCGACGATCAGGCCGGGGATCATCGGACGCTCGTGATGACCGGCACGGTCCCGGAGAAGGCGGCAGGGATGTGCTCGCGCACGTCGTAGCCGTAGAAGGCTGGCTCGGTCCAGGGTGACATCACCGGCCGCCCCGTGCACTGGTTACACATCGATCCGCGTCCCCTCGGGCCAGGCGTCGACCATGAGAAGCGGGTCGCCCTCGAGCCAGGCCACGCCGTCCCGGTTGCCGCCGACGGCGAGCCGGGTCGAGCCCGCGGGCCTGGCGTTCTCCGGCGAGCGCCAGAGTGCCCGCTCGGCGCGGCGGTGTGCGGCCCGGCCCATGATCTTGAGCCGCCGCTCGTCGCCACCCGCGACCGCCTTGAGCAAGAAGCGCCCACGAGCGTCGGCGTCGATGCTGACCAACGAGTCCCCCATCGGTCAGCGCCCCAGGACGGCGGCAAGGTCGTCGGTGTACTCGGGGCAGTACGCCGGTCCGGCCGCGCCGAGAGCGATTCCGGCGTAGTGCGCGGTCTCCTCGTCGTGGACCTCGTTGACGACGAGGTTGACCACGTCGGTCGGGGTATTGCCCGCGTCGAGCGCGTTGCAGACGGCGTGTGCCAGGTCGCGCGCCCCCTCGAGCGCGTTGTCCGGCAGGCCCGAGCGGTGCATGGCCGCATCGAAACCGGCGTCGCCGGACTGGCTGATCGTCGGGGCGGGGGCGGCCACGGGCGTCGACTGGGGCGCGCACCCGGACAGGAGCACGACGATGCCGACGGCGGCGATTGCGCCGAGGACGCGGTCGAAGTAAGTAGTCATGGGTCAGTTCTTCTTAGTCTTGGCGTTAAGGACCTTCCGGCCGTAGTCGGTGGTCCTGCCGCATTGCGTGCAAATCGAACGGAAGCGGGAGCACGAGTGCTGAGGCGTCTTAGTCATGGGTCAATGATCTACCACATCGCTAATTGGCGCAAGGGTCAATATTGAGACGACCGGGCGCTCGCCGCCTTGCGCTTCTTGACCGGGTGCAGGAAGTAGGCCACGCCGGTCCCGACGGCATCGACGACGTCGTCATGCGGGGCGCGGGGGAAGGCCACCATCTGGCTCTCTGCCTCGTCGTTCCCGGGCCAGTGCACGACCCGGCCCCGGGTGTAGTCGTTCGCCACCCGGGCGGCCCGGACCTCCTTGGGGTCGGTCTGGTGGCGGGTGGCGATCGGCACCGGGAGGTCGTGCAGGATCGAGCGCCAGACGTCGCCGCCTTGGTTGGTCTCGACGAGGACCAGGCCGATCATCTCGTCGCGCTCGAGCTCGGCGAGGATCGTCGCCCTCAGGTCGTCGGGGGTGAGTCGGACCCCGCGCGCTCGCCGGAGCTCGGCCTTGCGCTCGCTGGGCGAGTAGCCGACGACGGCCAGGCCGGTCTGGTCGCTGGACTTCTTGCTCGTGACCGCGGGGTCGACCGAGAGCAGGACGTGGGTCACACCAGACAGGCGGCCGGGCGTGAACATCCCCAAGGTCCAATAGTCGCCGTTGGCACCCTTGGGGTCGTTCTCGTAGTTCTTGGCGAACGTCCGCGTCCCACGCATCGACTGGAGCCACTCGATCGACCAGCGCTCCGGCCAGAGCGAGCGCTCCTCGCCGGTGATGGGGTCCTTGAGAATCGGCTTGTAGTGGTGCCCGGTGAATCGCTCGCGCTGGACCCACTCGGTCTCGGCGTCGATGGTCAGAGTTCCTGCCGCCCACTGGGCGAGCTGGTGCACGATCGACCCGGCCATCGTGACCGTCCCGACGATGACCACGTCGGCCACGGTCGAGAGCGGGAGGATGGCGTCGGTCAGGGTCGAGAGGCGCTTGCGCATCGACTCGAGCGAGTACCGCGCCTCGTCGGGCTCGATGTCGTCGAGGATGAGCAGGTCCGGCCGGAGCTCGCCGACCTTGAGGCCGAGGGTCGAGGAGTCGATGCCGCGGGCGGCGAAGACGAAGCCGGATGAGGCGTGGTACATCGAGACCCGGTCGGCGGCGACGACACCACGCCCGCGGACCAGCGGCGAGCACAGCTCGGGGTAGTCCTCCCGGAGCATGGCGTTGGTCTCGAGCTCGTGCTTGAACGAGGCCAGGTGAGTCTCGGCCTGGGTCGCGCTGTCGGCGAAAGCGGCGACGAATCGCTTGTGACCGTGCGCCGCGGCCCACATAGGCAGAAGCAAGAACCACCACGTGCTCTTGCCCATCTCGCGCGGGGCGATGATGGCGTCGCGGTCACCGACGTCGCGCGGCCCATCGTCGGCGTACCAGCGCGTGGCCATCCCGCACCAGTCCAGGTGGACGCCGGAGAACGACACGACCCCGCCCGTCGCCTCGCTCGACAGGTGCTTCCACAGGTACAGGGCGGCGAACGTCAGTGGGTTCCACCGAGTGAGCTTGCGCCGGAGCTCGGGCGTCGAGAGCACGTGCTCGGCGTCCTCGCGGCTGGTGATCCCGACCGAGGCGAGGGCGTCGAGGAGGACGCGCTCTCGGCCGCCGATGTCAGCGGTCACCACTGCTCGGGCAACTTCCCACATCGGCGGCACCAGACCAAACGCGAGAGAGGGTGACCGGACGGCGGCTCGTACCGGTAGGGAACGTGGCCCAGCACTCGGCAGAGCAGAGCTCGGAGCGCGCTCATGCTCGAGCCGCCCGGTACTCGCGCTGGTAGTCGGCGTTGGCCAGGCGGCACGCGAGGCAGCGGCAGCCCTGGTGGTAGGTGTACCGGTCACCGTGGTCGGTGATGTAGGTGATGGTGTCGGCCTCCTCGGGCTTGGGTCGGAGGAGGTTGACCGTGCCGTCGCCGCGCTGGGTGTGAGTGCCCCGGATGTGCCGGGGGTCGGTGGCGGGAGCCGTGTCCCAGGAGCACCGGCCCATGTGTCCAGCAGTGCGGACGCACGAGCCACCGGCGCGGCCGGGGAGCTGAATGCCGCACAGGCCAGTGGGTAGCGACGGGGTGATGAGGTCGGACATGGCGCTCATCGTACCGCGTACCCCGGGCATCGACATCGGGCGTACCCGGCCCAGCTCTCGGCGTGGCACCCGTCGACCTCGTGCGAGTCGGGGGAGTGCAGGCAGAGCGTGCACGCCCGGGCGTTGGTCCTGGTCCGGTGCGAGCTATCGCACGCTGGCGTCGGCTGAGGCTTGGGTCGTTGTTGCATGGTCGGACTCCGAGGCGGGGCCGAGCGCGTCGAGCATCGAGGCGAGCTCGGCGTCCTTGGCGTCGACGTGGGTGACGGTGGCCGTGACGTCGACCGCGACGGCGGCGTACGTGCCGAGGAGCTTGGCCTTCTGGTCCAGCGCCCGCTGGATCGTCATGTTGTGGGCGGCGATGGCCTTGTGGTCGTAGACAGTCCTGGTCTCGCCGGTGTCCGGGTTGGTGTACTCGGTGACCGCGGCGAGGCGGCCGATGTTGGCCGTGGCGATCGTGTCGTCGAGGATCGTGAGCTGCTCAGCGCGCCATGCCTCGACGTGGCCCGAGGTCTCCTGGATCACCCGGTCTCGGGCGGCGGCGAGGCGACGGTTGGCCGTGGCCCGGGAGACGCCCAGGTCCTTGGCGATGTAGTCCACCGTGTGCCCCTGGCGACGCAAGGCCCAGGCGCGCTCCTCCTGCTCGTAGGCCCCGTGCTCAGCAAGGGCTCCTGCCAGATGATTAGCCATGTGATGTATCACGTCCTAGCGTCCAGTTGACCGGCATGCTACCGCACGAGCCCCAGGTAGCCAGAGCACTGGCACACCACCGTGCCCCAGACCGCGCACGGGGCGAGATGCTCGGGGCCGCCGTCGTTGTGTGAGTACGCCGCGTGCCCGCACCGCTTGCACGGTCCGAGGTCTGTCACCGGAGGACCTCGCCGTCACCGTGACAGCGCGAGCACTGCTCCGAGTGCACCATCCCGCCCGGTGCTCGACGATCGACCTCTCCGGACCCGCCGCACCGCGAGCACGTCGTCGGCACCGGCTGTCGAGCGTCGGCACGGAGGACGTTCGGCGTCCGGCCTGCCTCGTGCTTCCCTGACTTGCTCATTGACTTTCCGCCTCCTTGGCCCAGGAACGAGCCTGAGCGATCGAGACAACCCGGATGGGCTCGTCGTAGGGGTGGATGGTAGCCGAGCCCGCCGTCGTCCCGTCGCGGTGGAAGCCAGCCGTCACCACGCCAGCGAACGGGTGCACGCCGACGACCGTGACGTAGTCCTGCTCCCGCGTGAGGATCGAGCAGACCTCGAACCCGTGCGATCGGAGGTCTCGGACCGTCCCACCGAGCCACCCCTTGGCCTGCTCGGTGAACAGCGCCAGGTGCCAGACGATTGGCTTGAGGTCGGCCATCATCGACCCCCGCGGCTCTTGCGCCGTGCTCGATCCTCGACGGCTCCGCGAAGAGACCACCCGCCGTACGCGGCGAGGACGATGGCGATGATGTCCGACCAGATCATAGGTCAATGATCTACCACGACGTCCGGCGGGTCAAGCACGTCGACCACACCGAGAGGCGTGACCCGCTCCCGGAGGATGAGCGCCCCCTGGTACAGCCGGGCCTCGTAGCGATCCCACGGCAGGGCCGGGACCTTGCCGGATCGGATGTTGGTCAGGTAGGAGCCCGTCTCCGGGTACGGCGAAAAGTACCACCGCCCCGGGTGCTTGTGGAGCTTGCGAGCGACAGCGCCCCAGTCGAGCATGCGGCGAGTGCGCGGGGCGGACGGGTCTGGTGCGGGCTTGAGCTTCATGGTCTGTCCTCTCGGTGGGATGCGTGGGGGAGATGACCCCCTGAATTTGCTCCAGTGCACACTATACCCTTATTACCTCTTCCTTCTCTCTTATACCTTCTTACCTCTAACTTTAAGAAAAGAGGTACCCCATCGCCCCCTAGCACACTTACATCCGCGCTAGCATGCGGATCGGGCCTGGGGGAGCAAAGCCTAACTCAACTCCCCCACTCCCCCAGAACGCTCCCCCACCACGCCACCGTGGGGGAGGCCGCGTGGGGGAGGCCGTGAGGTACTCTGGACTACAGTCGGACGCGGGACCTTGGTCGGACCCGATCGTCCGGCCCCGGCGAGCACCACTGACCTGTAACTCTCCCCACTGAGGAGGTTGGCCAAGTCCGCGCCGGGGCCGGACCTCCCCGACCAGGCCCCGCGTCCGACCAGACAGGAACCTCAATGACCAAGGTGATTCCCTCTCCCGACAACGCCGCCGCCATCGCCGCGAGCCTGGCCCGGTACGGCTTCCAGGTCTTCCCGGTTGAGGTCGTCGAGACCGTCGACCCGGTGACCGGCAAGACCAAGCGCCGGAAGAGCCCGCGCACCCCGGCCTTCTCCAAGGACGCCACTGACGACCCGGGGACGATCTTCGAGTGGTGGAGCCAGCGGCCGACCGACTGGCCCGCGATCCTCATGGGCCGCTCCCAGCTCATCGCGCTCGACATCGACGCCGACCCGATCAAGGACGGCAAGGCGAACCTCAAGGCCCACGGCCTCAAGCCCGCGAAGTCGACGCTCCACTACGACACCCTCGGCGGCGGGCGGCACTACCTCTACCGCGCGCCGGAGGGCGAGTGGACCAACGCCCAGGACCTCGAGCACGACGGCGAGAGGATGCTCGGTGTCGACGTCCGCGGCGGCAATGGCTTCGTCGTCTACTACGGCCCCGAGCTCACCGAGGAGCCGCCGCTCGAGACCGCGCCCAAGTGGCTCCGGCTCCCGCGGAAGTTCATTCCCGAGCACGACCTCGACCTCTCCCGCTGGCTCGACGCGCTCGTCGGTGGACCGATGGCGCTCCGGGTCGAGCGCGTCCTCGAGATGGTCCAGCCGTCCGGGATGAGCCACGACGACCTCCTCGTCGTCACGGGCCGCCTGGCCGAGTACGGAGCCCAGGGCGCGACCGGCGTCCGCGAGGCGGTCGAGAGGGCCCGGGCGATCTACACCAAGGGCTACCCCGAATACCGGCAGACGTTCGACGCCGCGCTCTTGGGCTCAGCCAACTACTGGGGCGCGCCGCCCGAGGACCTCGACATCGACCTCGACGTCAGCGACCTCCCCCGGCCCAAGGGCAAGAAGGCCAAGAAGGCAGCCAAGGCCAAGAAGAAGAGCAAGCGCCACGGGTCACAGCTCGTCGCCGCGCGCCCCAAGGGCCTGGCCGTCATCGACATCCGGCAGCCCCGGCAGACCGACCCGGCCGACTTCTTTGACCGGAGCGCCGTTCTCACCGAGGTCCTGTACGGCGAGGTCCAGCGCGGCGACATCGCCCGCGGGCCCGACAACGAGCCGTGGCACTACAACGACGGCGTCTGGACCGCCGACCCCAACGTCATCACCGCCCGGACCTTCGACCTCCTCCGGGACAAGTACCGGCGCGAGCACGGCTCGCTCATGCGCGAGGTCGTCATGGCCCACCCGAGCACCCCGACCCTGTCGGTCGAGCCGCTGACCGAGTACATCAACCTCACCAACGGTATGTACCGCTGGCGCACCGGCGAGCTCCTCGAGCACGACCCCGGCTACCTCTCGGTGGTCCGCCTGCCGGTCGCACTCGATCACGAGGCCGAGTGCCCGACGTTCGATGCCTGGCTCGACGAGGTTGTCCCACCGGACGAGCACCAGCTCATGTGGGAGGTCATCGCCTACGCGCTCATGTCCGGAAACCCGCTCCAGAAGTCCGTCATGCTCATCGGCCCCGGTGGCACCGGCAAGGGGACATACCTCAGGCTCCTCCGTCGGATGATCGGTGACCAGAACATCTCCGGCCTGTCGCCGCTGGAGATGGCCGGGAAGTTCGAGCCGGTCCGGATGCTCGGCAAGCTGGCGAACATCAACGGCGACCTCGAGGGCGAGTTCCTCCCCGCGACCGCGGCATTCAAGAAGGTCACCGGCGGCGACATGATCGAGGCCCAGCACAAGGGCAAGCCGGTGTTCCAGTTCGAGCCCTGGTGCTTCCCGATCTTCGCGGCGAACAAGATCAGCCGGTCGGCCGACGTGACGAGCGGGTACTTCCGCCGCTGGGTCATCGTCCGGTTCGACCACTTCGTCGACCGCACCCGCCCCTTCGACGAGTCGGCGCTCTGGGCTGAGCGCGATGGCATCTTCCGAAAGGCGATGCGCTACCTCCCCGGCGTCATCCAGCGCAACGACTTCTCGTTGAGCGTCTCCTCGATGATGGCCAAGGCCGAGTTCGAGACCGAGTCCGACGTCGTCCGGACGTGGCTGGTCGACGACGAGCACGTGACCCGGGCCGACCCGAGCGACCGCGAGGCGTGGACCCCACGCGCCTGGGCGTACAAGGTCTACCTCCAGTGGAACGACGACACCAACCACGGCCGCCCGCTGGCCCGCGACCGCTTCTACAAGCGCCTCGACGACCTCGGGTACGACCGGACCAAGATGCGCGGCACCGAGTGCTACCGCGGCCTGGTGGTCGACTCCTCGCCGATGGGCGAGGCCCGGCCGAGCTACACCCCGCCGCCGATCGGCCGGTCGGACTCGCTCGACCCGGACGACTGAGCCGTCTCTTCCTCGAGGTACGCCCGCGCCGCGGCCTTGGCCTGGATGATTCGCCACTGCTCGATCCCCGCGTCGAGGAGGAGCCGGGCGGCCCCCGCCTCGCTCTCGCCGGTGAGCTTCTGGACCTCGCGCACGGCGGCGAGCTGGTCGTCGGAGACGGACCAGACCACCTGGTTGGGCCACTGGACGGGACGGGGCATCGGGACTCCTGCTGTTGTGTCGTACCTGGAATACTAGCAGAGTCATCCATCCATCATTGGCCGGAGTGTTGCGGCATACCTCGGCCTTGGTCTACCTTGGACTCATTGACCTACCTGTCCGACCAAGGGAGACATCATGGACACCACCTACCCGAAGATCGAGCCCGGCCTCGTCGTCCGGTACCGCAACACGGCCTACGAGACGCTCCGGGGTGCGCTCCGAGTCGTCAGCCAGGTCGACGAGGATGGAATCGACGGGCACCCGGTTGACGAACCGAAGCACCCTCGGACCCTAACGGGAAGCGTCTCCCGCTTCTGGGAGGTCTTCGAGCCCGTCGAGAGCGTCGTCGCGGCCGACGACGGCGGTCCCGAGCGCCCGGCGGGCGTCTGGGTCGTCTGGCTCTACAACGACGGCCCCGAGGTCGACTCGATCTACTCGAGCGACGACGAGCTCGGGGCGCTCCGTCACGCCGTCGAGGACGGGCTCAAGGTCACGTACGTCGAGTACGGGCAGGACTTCCGCGAGGCCGTCCGATGAGCACGTGGTCCCCTGCCCAGCTCGAGCACACGCTCAGCATGCGAGCGCACGCTACCGAGGTTCTCAACGAGCGGACCGCCAACCGGGTCGCCGACATGGTTGACCTCGTGCTCATGGGCGCGTGGCCGATCGGTGCGGCCGAGACGGTGGGCTGGAAGCCCGAGACCGCACGCGACCGGCTCCAGGCCGCCGCCGACGAGACCGCCGACCCCGGTGTCCGGCGCGACCTGCTCCGCACCAAGGCCGCACTCCTCGAGGCGATGGACCGCTACCAAGCGGCCACCGGCACGACGGCGGGGCGGAAGTACACCCGGCCCACCCGGTCCGCCGCCGACCGCGCCAACGAGCGCCGCCGAGCCAAGCGCCGAGCGGGTGGTGCGTCGTGACCATGCTCGACGCGGGTACCGACCTCGAGGTCGTCGTGCTCGAGGGCCTCGACTTCGAGACCCCGTGCATGGTCGGGCGCTCGCCCGCGACCATCGCCGCCGGTCGGCCCGAGTGCCCCGAGGCCGCGGTCACCGCGTGGAAGTGCCGCGGGTGCGGTTGGGAGTTCACGCTCTGCCAGCCGCACGCTCGGGAGTTCGAGGTCGACATGCTTCGGTGCGAGCGCGACCCCAAGGTCCGCCTCCTCCGCACCATCTACCACAAGCCCAAGGGTTGGACCGGCCTCGCCTGCACGCGCTGCGAGCACGACGTGGTCCTCCCGCTCCTCTTCGTCCCGATCAAGTAAGGACCCAAGCCCCATGACTACCCACCACTTCCGCGACTGGAAGCCCCAGGCCAAGACCGAGCTCCTCGTCAACGTGGCCGCCGTCTTGCTCGCCAGGGACCCGCGCCAGACCGTGCGCCAGGTCTTCTACGCCATGGTCCGGGCTGACAAGATCGGCGAGAGCGAGGGCGAGTTCAAGAAGCTCGTCCGCGCGCTCACCGAGGCCCGGATGTCCGGCCGCCTCGACTGGGACCTCCTGCCCGACACGCACCCGGGCCGCGTTCTCCAACGCGGCGAGTCTGGCGTCGAGGTGTGGGTCGAGCGCGACTCGCTCCTCTTCCAGACCGTGGCCGCCGTCAAGGACCTCGACGTCAGCGTCGTCACCTTCCGGGCCTACCCGTCGACCTCGGTCCTCTGGGCCGCCGCCGAGCGTGACGTCAAGACCATCCTCGTCCCGGGTGTCGACTCCCCCCGGGACGAGGATGTCCGCGACGACCTCGAGCGCCGCCTCGCCGACATCGGGTGCCAGGCCGCGGTGGCCCCGGTGTGGCCCCGGAAGCACGCCGACGACATCGAGGCCGCCACGCCCCAGCAGTACGTCAACCGGCTCCGCGCCGCCCTTCTCGTGCTCGGTGCTGGACCCCGGTACCTCGACCTATCCACGGTCGGCGCTCGAACCATCACCGCCAACGAACTCGAGGCGATCATGGGCGAGGTCGGCGAGACCACCCGCGCCGCGAGCCTCAAGGCCAAGATCAGGGAGGCGCTCTCGTGACTGTCCCGATTCAGCGCGGCCCCGCGCCCCGCACGACGACGCCGGAGGACGAGCACGTCATCGTCGGCGAGGCCGTCTGGGCCAACCACCAGAAGCGCCGCGCCCGTCGCCGGTTCCTGGTCCGACGGCACACGTCGGCTTGGTGCCGCCTCTTCCCGAACACCCCGGCGTGGATTGTCTGGGACCGGAAGACCGACCGCCTGACCCCGCACGCGAGCTGGCACGGGGCACGGGGGTACATCTGCTTCGTCCTCTCCGACGAGCGCGACGAGCACGACCGCCTCCACGAGACCCACGCCCCGCACCACTACGTCCCGGGCGAGGGCTGGACGCCGATCGAGGAGCCGAGCGCATGAGCAACGACATCGACGTGTGCAACTGCTCTGCCTGCCCGTGCTTGAGGTTCGTTGCGCGCGGGAAGGTCTGTGACCAGTGCAAGCTCGATAACCACAGTGGCGAGCCCTGGAGCATGGAGTGGCCTCTTGGTTAAGTTCGAGGACAAGTACGACCGTCGGAAGTGGAAGAAGGTGACGGCCGGGTCGAGCGTCGTGCTCGGTGGCGAGGCCTGGGAGGTCGTCGAGCACAAGGCCAAGAAGTCTGGCGTGGTCGTCAAGCTCAAGGGCAAGGCCGGAGTCTTCGTCCGCAAGGTCGACGGCGACAAGAAGGTCGATGTCGTCAAGCGGGCCGACCTCGGAAAGATCGTCCGCGACATCCAGGCCGACAAGGCCAAGGCCCAGACGACGGCCCACAAGGACGCGGCCGAGTTCAACCCCGACCCCTGGCGCGTCGACCCGGCCGACACCCTGCACGCCAAGCTCCACGGCGGCGAGCGCGCGCCGGGCGACCCGTGGAGGAAGCCCCAGGACAAGGCCGAGGCGAACGTCACTGCGATCCTCGGTGCGACCATGCTCGGCATCCAGACCGAGCCGGGGGGCGCGTACGCCGTGCCGCCCGTCGACCCGTCCACGATCAAGAGCCACCTCTTCCTCATGCACGACGTCCGGGCGGGTGACCGTTCCTACAAGGCCCTCAAGGCCGAGCACGACGCCGAGCACGAGAAGGCCGAGGTTGCGCTTTTCGTCCCGCACCACCACACCAAGACTCGACCAAGGGTGTAGGTTAGTTCAATGACTTACGACTACACTCCCCTCATCGGTGCCGGACTCATCCTCGTGTGGGTCGTCGCCGTCATCACCGTCCACCAGCACGTGAACCGGAAGAAGTAGACCATGGCCAAGAAGAACAAGAAGACCAAGGGCAAGCACGACGAGCCCGAGCTCAAGAAGGGCAAGAAGAAGGGCAAGGGTAAGAAGGGCTCCGGCTTTCCGGAGACCGCGGCTCCGGGACTCGACGAGCAGGCGAGCGCGCCGACGAGCTCGGGACCGAGCGCGGAATCGGTGGTGGGTAGCGATGCCGGGGATGGTGTGGCAGCTCCCGAACGAGGAGCCGCAGACGTGGCCCCGGCCGACTCGACCGCCGCGCTGACCAAGAAGGACCGCAAGCGCATCGAGGCCCTCGAGCTCGGCGTCATGCACGACCTCCCCTGGCCCGAGTACCTCCACCGCCTGACGTACCTCAGGGCCGTCGTGGCGGGCGAGGCCAAGGTCGACGGACTCAAGGCCAAGAAGGCCGCCAAGCTCGCCGAGGCCGAGCACGCCTTCTACAAGGTCCGGGGCGAGAAGCTCCTCGCCGAGCGCCAGAAGGCCGAGGCCAAGGAGCGCGCCAAGGTCGACCGTCAGCCCGACGGCAAGCCCAAGCGTGAGCCGGAGCCTAAGGTCGTCAAGGTCAACGAGCCCGAGGTCGACGCTGAGCTCGAGGCCATCAAGGCTCGCGTCCAGGCTCGGCGCGAGGAGCGGTACGCCGCTCTCATCGCCGACGGTGCGAGCGAGGAGTCGGCCCGCCAGATGTCTCGGTTTCAGGCCCTCCGGGAAGAAGACCCCAAGGGCCTGACTCTCGGGGAGGTCGGGCGAAAGATCATGGCCGTCGACATCCCGGACGGCGCGTACGATCCGCGAGCCGCCGAGTTGGCCGACCGTGAGCCCGAGGACCAGACCGCCGACCTTGGACCGCTTGAGGACGCGGTCGCCGCGGTCGAGCACGAGGTCGATGTCGTTGAGACTGAGCGCGGGCGCGAGTTCGTGGCAGGCACCCCGACCCCGGAGAGCCTCGCCGAGTTCAAGGCAGGCATCGACAGCCTCGACCCTGCCGACCCTCAGGTCGACGCCGAGGGGGTGCGCTGGTCCAAGCACGCCAAGCCGCGCCCGTACATCGTCGGCCCGGATGGCAAGGAGCGCATGTACTCGCGCGTGACCGGGTGGATCGACGTGCTCGACGACAAGAGCGCCCTCAAGGACTGGGATGACCGCACGCTCCTCATCGGTGCAGCCCGGGCGTCAGCGAACCTCGACCCCGACACTCACAAGGTGGAGGTCGTCTCGTTCGTCAACGAGGTCCAGCACGAGTACGAGACCGACCTCAAGGCCAACGACAAGCTTCTCCGCAAGGGGCGCATCACGGTCAAGGAGCACGCCGACGAGCTCGAGCGCATCGAGAAGAAGTACAAGGCCGACCTCCGACACCTGGCCAGCGAGCTCCGGGAGCGCGGTGACGCGCACGTCAAGGCCCAGAAGGGCACCGACCTCCACCAAGTCTTCCAGGACTTTGACGAGGCCAAGCTCGCGGCCGGTGGCAAGCTCACCGTCGACGAGTGGCTCGAGCACGGCCCGGTCGGCACCTACGACAAGAGCTGGCGTGACATCCTCTCGCCCGCCGACATCGCCGACCTCCGGGCGTACCGGGCGGCGATGGACGAGGCGGGCGTCGAGGTCATCGACTGCGAGCGGCGCATCGTGCTCGACAAGGACGGGGTCACCGGCACCTACGACCGTCGGTGCCTGTACCGCCCGCGGAATGGGCAACGCAAGGTCAAGGTCATCGGCGACGTCAAGACCGGGCGGATCGACTTCTCTCCAGGGAAGTTCGCCACGCAGATAGCGGCCTACGCCCAGGGCGAGCTGTACGACCCCAAGGGCGAGGACCGGACCAAGCGCGAGAAGCTCGGGGTCTCCCAGACCGTGGGCCTGCTCATCCACTCCCCCGCTGGCCAGAACGTCACGACGATCTACGAGGTCGACCTCAACACCGGCAAGCGTGGGCTCGCCCTCATTCGCGCCGTGCACGACTGGCGGCGCGAGACGACTGAGGCCAAGGCGCTTCGGTCCAAGGTGGAGAGCGAGCGGTGGCTCTTCGAGCTGACCAAGGCCTCCACCGATGCCGAGGCGTGAGACCGTCATCACCGCCCACGCTCGTCAACGGATGACGGAGATGAGCGTCTCGGATGACGAGGTTGACTCGGTGATCCGGTGGCCCCAGGAGGTCAAGCCCGGCATGGGTGGCCGCCTCCTCTACGTCGGCCACCGAGTCACCCTTGTCATCCAGAAAGACCCCGACGCCCGGACGGTCGTGACCGTCCTCTGGCGGGATCGAGACTACTTCTCGTTCCTGTACCCGGACGGGCTGAGGGATTAGGGCTTGCCCCATTCATAGATCAATGATTATGATGGGGCAAGCACCACGGGCCGGGTAGACGTACCCACCAGGCGAAAGGCGGCAACCATGCCGCCGAGCGGTTCGAGTCCGCACGGTCCACGGGCGCATCGAGCGCCTCACCGAGAAGGGAGCCACATCGTGGCAAAGGACAAGAAGAAGGCCAAGGACGTCAACACCGAGGGCAAGGAGCCCAAGGTCAAGAAGTCCAAGGACAAGGGCGGCAAGGCCGACGAGCTGGACGCCAGCGACGACCTCGACCCCAAGGGTCCGGGCGACGGGTTCAAGATCGCCAACGCGCTCGGCGAGCTCCTCCTCGTCATCCCAACCGGGATCAAGCGCAAGTTTAAGACCAGCCAGGGCGAGACCGACACGATCGTCGCCGACGTCGTCGTGCTCAACGAGAAGAAGCCGGGCAAGAGCGAGCGGCACGATGGGACGCTCATCTTCCAGACCGTCCTGGTCGGCTCGCTCGAGGACCGCATCGGGACCGGCATGGTCGCCGCCAAGCTCATCAAGGGCGAGGCCAAGAACGGCAACTCGGCCCCGTACCTGTTCGAGAAGTCGGACGAGGCCAAGGCCGCGGCGCGGGCGTACCTCGCCACCGTCGGCCCGAAGCTCGACTAACCCATCCCACCTCGGCGAGCGGGGCGCGCCCCTCACCCCGGACCGCGCGCCCCGCTCGCCCTCAGTCTAGGAGCACCATGCCGTACCTCAAGCCCGACGAGACCTACGAGTCCCGTCTCGAGGACCTCCTCACCGACGCTCGCCGTGCGCCCCAGGACGACGTGCGCCAGCGCCGAGTCAGCGAGGCGACCGCACTCTCGCTCATGCTCATCGCCACCGGCCAGGGTCTTCCCGTCGCCGAGGTCTCCACCGTCAACATCCTCCGAGGCGACGGCGACGGACTCGAGCCCAGCGACATGGACCAGGACACCATCGACTACCTCGTCGGCGTCCTGGATGCCACGTACGGCGGCGAGGCCCCGGCCGCGGTCAAGGCCAACTACCTCTACCACCTGACCGGCCAGGGCGAGCCCGTCGAGCTCACCGGCCCCGAGTTCGCCCTCGAGCCCCAGGCCGATGACCCGGACGACGAGCTCGCCTGGACCACGCTCCAGGCCGAGCGTCGCGGCCTGACCGTCGAGGAGGCGACCGCACTCGCCGAGCGCGAGCGGGAGGCAGCCAACCTCCCCACCGCTCCGGCCGGATCGACCGGCCCCACCGACCGCGAGGGGTACGACCTGGACGACCAGGACGACCCCGAGCCCATCTCGGCAGCCGACCGGCTCCGAGCCCGCACGACCAAGAAGTCCACCAAGGGAAAGAAGTAGGACCATGGACCGAACCTATGACGGCGCAGACGCCGACAGCATGCCTGTCCAGAGCGGAATGACCGCCGCCATCTCGGACGCCTACAGCGATGTCGGCATTCTCGAGGACATGATCACCGTCCTCGAGAAGCGCCTCGCACCGATCCTGCTCCAGCCGACGCTGAGTGACGCCGAGCTGGCCGGAGAAAAGGGTGGCGAGTCTGAGTACACCGAGGCCGTCCGCGGCCTCGCCCAGCGGACGCGCGAAGCGTACCGCGCGCTCAACGACATCATCCACCGCATCAACCTCTGAGGAGACAGACCATGACCGAGAACACCAGCACCGAGACCGCCCCCAACGAGGCCGATGACGTCACGTTCGACATCGACGTCCAGCTCACCCCCGGCTTCCCGCACACCGGAATGGTCGGCGTGCCCGAGCTGGGCAAGCTCACCACGATCATCGAGCTCGACGACAAGGACGCGAACGGCGACCCCGTCGATCACGCCGTCCTGCACGTGGCCACGGACATGTTCGCCGCCAACGAGGGCGACCTGCTCCAGGGGTACGACGACCTGGCCGACATGCTGAGCGACCTCGCTGACGGCCTCCGGGACTCGCGTGGCCGTGTCGTCGAGATGGTCGAGGCTGACCTCCAGGCGACCGGCCCAGGCGGCGAGACGGTCGACGAGGACGCGAAGTGATCCAGGTCCTCGACGTCGTCACGGCCATCGTCTTCTTCGCCGTGTCGCTGTTCTTCCTGTTCGCGATCATCGTCGCGCCGAGCCTGCCGGAGAAGCCGCGGCGGCCGTTCTCGGTCGAGGAGGTCGGGGCGCTGGTCGTGGCATACCTCCTCGGGATCATCGTCCTCTGCTACGCGGGCGCTCGCCTGCTCGCCGGATGACCGAGCCCGCCCCGTGCATCGAGTGCCGGGTCCGTCCCAAGTGGCGGCCCCGGCACCGGTGTGTCGTCTGCCACTTCCGACACCAGCCGATCGCGGACCGGATCGCCGAGGCCCATCGCCGTCGTGCGCTGGTCCCCGACGAGCTCGTCCGCGCCCGGGTACCCAAGACCGACTGGCCCGAGGGCGAGCGCTGGTGCTCGTCGTGCCAGTCGTTCGTCCCGCTCGAGGATTGCCGGGGGTCGATGTGTGTCCCGTGCGCCAGCGAGCGCTCACACGCGGCGATGATCGAGAAGACCTACGGCCTGGACGCCGAGGGCTACCAGGCGCTTCTCGAGCTCCAGGGCGGCCGGTGCGCCATCTGCCGGAACCGGCCCGGCAAGAAGAAGCGGCTCGCCGTCGACCACGACCACCAAACCGGCGCGGTTCGCGGCCTGCTCTGCTCCAAGTGCAACCACGACCTCCTCGGCGCGGGCTACGACTCGCCCCTCAAGCTCCTGGCCGGGTACCACTACCTCAACACCCCGCCGACGACCGGGATGTGGACCAAGCCCGAGGACGGCCTACAGACGCCCGCCTCGAGCGCCGGGCCGGATGCTACGCCCGAGGATGACGGACCGGACCCGCTCGACCCGGACGCGCGCCCCCGCGCGATCCCCGAGCCGTCCCCGCTGGCGAGCTCGTCGCCGTACGAGTTCGTCGGGTCGAGCAAGGACGAGCGCGGCCGGTACCTGGTCTACATTGCGCGCGGCAGCCAGGCCCCGCCGTTCTGACTCCAAGCACGAGAAAGGCCCCCGCCGGTGATCCGGTCGGGGGCCTTCTTGCGTGGAGCGCAGAGAGAAACAGGACTCG
>JAOANK020364233.1:0-14122 GCA_026257165.2 Telfairia occidentalis | reverse complement strand
CATGATTTTCCTTAATTAAATTGAGCTAATTAGAGTGTTTTGATCCTTATTCCGCTGTGCATGTATGTTGATACACCCTTCAGAGACGCCATGCCAAGGCGTTTAGACACCCAAATTTGCAGAAAAATGCACGCTAGAGGCCACAACATCGAGATGCTAGCCATCTCCTAGCAATTTGCTATATATACATTTTTTCGCGATTAGGGTTTGGGGGCTCGGTTTTTGGTGCAATTTTTTAGAGAATTCGAGGGAGAAGACAATGGGCTACTGTTATGGAGCTATTGGGAGGTTTTGGAGTGCTTGGGATCGAGTTTCCATGCCTCAGAAAGTGTGTCTACAGCGAAAATGATACGGATTTCATTCGAGAGTTCCCTCTTCCTTCTTTTTTTCTGTTTATGCACTATTTTACTAGATTTTCTAGGCTGAATATTATGTTTTTTAGTAGCTAAACACTTATGTTTTAGGGTGTTGGTTGTAATGAACGCTTTGAATTTATTGATTTTCTTATAAAATGAAATTTATTACATTTTTTCTTCTATTTTCTAGCATTAAATTCATTGCATTCAATTGGTCATTGAGTGTTTGTTTGCTATTTTTATGATCTTTCTAGAGAGAGAGAGAGTAGTAAAATTAGACCAAATAATTTAGACGTAGGTTTTCTATGCACAAGACCGATAAAAGAGCTTGCTAAGTCTGTAATAGGTTACTTTTATGCCCCTCTTAAATTCTTGTTGCGAGACATTGAATAGGAAGTTAATTGCAAGGGTTGGTGGACCTCGAGAGGAGAAAACCGGAGTCAATTAACCTTATATTTAGAAAATGTGTAATAAATTGCATCCCGTGAGTTAATTAATTGTCTAAGTGTTTTGTTCGCCATACCAACACCCTAGAATCTCTTTTACCTTGATTAAATCCACCATTACTATGCATTTTTATTGCGTTCTTAAATTCTAGCACCATTGCATGATATTGAGACCTCTAAATAAAATCAAAAGAATTAATTGATAAATAGAAAAATTAGAAATTACGATTCTCTTTGGACGATACTCAGTCTCCTAAGCTGTTATTACTATGATTGACCCATACACTTGTAGTGAAGCATTGTTGGGTACGATCAAGTTTTTGGCGCCGTTGTTGGAGAGTCAGTATATTTTTAATTTTCTTATTATCGATGCATTTGAGTAGATCTTAATTTAGGGTGTATTTGTATGTGATTTTTTATTTTTCTATTTTTTTGTGTATGCCATGTACTCAAGGCACTGGCCGTGTTCCCTTTGATCCATAAATTGAATGAACTTGCAGAAGGAATCTCAGAGAACAGAGAGCAATACTTAAACCGATGGCCTACCAGAAAGGAGACCCACAGGCTATTCGGGACTATTTTTAGCATACGGTCTCTAATGCTCAGCCAGGGATAGTGCACACACCGATCAATGTCGTGAATTTCGAACTCAAGCCGAGACTTATTCAAATGGCTAGGGATTGTGCATTTAGGGGGTGAAGTATGGAGGACTTGCATAAACATATTAGATCGTTTCAAGAGATTTGCAGCACTGTTAAGTTAAATGGGTTTCCTATGATTCTATACGCCTATATTTATTTCCTTTGTTTTTTTGTAGAAAAGGGCGAAGGGCTGGTTGGAATCCTTACCAGTTGACAACATTTCTACATTGGACAACCTTGCCCAAGCATTCTTAAACAAGTTCTTTCTTCCAGCAAAGACCTAAAGATTGAGGAATGAGATCAACAAGTTCAGACAGGTTGATGACGAGCAGCTTTTTGAATATTGGGAGAGATTCAAGGAGATGTTGAGAAAGTGCCTACAACATAGGTATCGCAATTGGCTCTAGGTACAATCTTCTTATAATGGTTTAACATGAACTAACAAGTCAATTATTGATGCAGCTGCTGGAGGGTCTATTTTCTCCAAGACACTTGTTGCTGCTTAGGCTTTGCTGAAAGATAGACAGCTATGAGTTACAATTGGCCTGTAGAGAGGACAACTGCTCGAGTCTCGAGATTAAATGTAATTGATGAGGTAAGTGCTCTTAAAGCTCAAATAGCTTCCTTGACTAATGCCTTATAAATTTGTCTATGCAGGGAAAGGCTTAGTCGATTGCATCCAGGCAGCCTATCATTCTCATCCTACTTGGGAGGAGCCTCAGTTGGAGCAAGCCAACTACGTGAACAAGGGCTATGGATTTCCAGGAGTTCCCGAGAATCAGTTTGGAGGCCAGCAGAACCCAATGTCAAATCACTACCACCCAAGTGTACGCAACCATGAAAACTTTTCGTATGCTAACAATAAGAATGTTTTGTAGGGACTTTCTTGTTATGCATCGTCATCCCAGCAACAATTCGATTACCCATCTTTGAAAAAGATGCTAGGAACATTCATTAAGGAGGCCCGCAATGAAACAACAAGCTAGAGAGTAGGATGGACAACCAGGAAAAGGTCATGAAAGATTTAGAGGCCCAAGTTGGACAAATAGCCACTTCGCTGAGCACAATGCAGAAAGGTAAGTTCCCTAGTACCATTGAAGTCAATCCTAGGAAGCATTGTAATGTTATTATGTTGAGAAGTGATAGGACCTTAACTCAAAATGAAAAATATGAGCTTGAGAAAAAATAGCCTGTGAAGAAATCTAAAGAAACAATTGGGGAGAAAAAAGAAAAAGAGAAGAAGATGATGAAAAGATGGCTGAGGAAAAAAAGGACAAAATGCAATCATCAAGTTCAAGGAAGTATTCTGATTCCCCTCCTGTTGCTTTGAGTAAAGTCCCTTATCCTCAACGTGTGATAAAAAAGGATATGGATGATCACTTTTCTAAATTCTTAGACATTTTTAAGCGTTTACATATTAACATTCCTTTTGCAAATGCCCTGGAACAAATGCCAAACTACATAAAGTTCATGAAGGAAGTGTTGTCTAAGCAAAATAGATTTGAGCACTTTGAGAAGGTAGATCTAACAGAGCAATGCAGTGCCATACTGTAAAAGAAGCTACCAGAGAAGCTTAAAGATCCAAGGAGTTTTACTATCGCTTGCACCATTGGTAGCTTAGAGATTAATCATGCTTTATGTGATCTAGGTGCATCTATTAATCTCATGGCTCTGTCTGTTTTCAAAAAACTGAACTTGGGCACGTACAGCCGACTACCATTTGACTTCAGCTAGTTGATTGATTGGTAACATTTCTAAAAGGTATAATAGAGGATGTGTTAGTCAAAGTTGACAAGTTCATTTTTCCTGCAAATTTCATAGTTTTAGACATGGAAGAAGACTTAGAGATGCCCATCATCTTGGGAAGACCATTCTTGGCCACTAGAAAGGCCTTAATAAATGTCCAGCAAGGGAAACTCACCTTAAGAGTGTGAATGACGAGCATGTAAGCTTCGACATCTATAGAGCTCCTAAGAGACCTCTTGAGGTAAGTACATGCTAAAATTTGGATGTTGAGAATGATTATAATGTAAATTTGAACTCTGAGATCTCTAATGTGTCTAAAAAAGGGAAATGCATATTTAACCCCGCTTCTGGTAGTTTAGATGCTTTAAATGAAAACATGCATGTATCCCTTGCTGAGAGATCTGTTTATGAGAATGTGCATGCTTCTCTATCTATTTTTGATCATCTTGCTTCTAAAAATTTCTCTTTCCCTGCTGATAATGAGAAAATCTATTTGAATGTTAAGCCTCCAGATTTAAATTTGAAACTCCTACCCTTGTATTTTAGATATGTTTTTCTAGACTCTTCCACTCATATTATTATACCTAATACTGTGAGCAGAGTCGAAGAAAATATTTTCTTGAATGTACTCCGTAGGGTGAAGAACGAATGTGGAAAGGAGGCACGATGAATTGAGAACATGGTGGTGAAAGATTGAGAATTCGATGTTCTGACTAGCTAGAGACATTAAACCAAGCACTTCTTGGGAGGTAACCCAAATGTTTTCTGTTTTCTGCTTTTGTAAAGCTCGTTGTTTTTAGTTTGTTGTTTGCCTAGCTCTCATGAATGTCGCATATATCTCTCTCTTTTTCAAGAGTCATAGCACAATCGTACTCAGTCAACACACCTATCGCATAGTGGACCGTCCCATACTCCAGGCCAATACTGATCACGTCCCTTGCTTTATCTTTTTGTTCATCCATTGAGGACAATGCATGTTTTTAAGTTTGGGGTGGGGGTGTCATGAGTATTATGTGCTGATAGGCTAGACTCTTGATGTGCTTTGAGCTCCTAAGAATTGTGGCTTGCTGAAGTTTGATGATTTGTTGAAATTGTGGACAAATTATTTCGATTTGAGTGGATGATGTGTTTGATTATTTGCTTGACTGTGTGCTTTAATGTAGAACTATAATTCTTGCTTGCTGAGAACTATGAGTTTCTATGATTTACTATAACATATACGTGAGTTGAAATAGGGAAATTAGTAGGCATACTTTTGATGTGAGTTATGTCTAAAACCCCTCCTTGAATCCCTTGTCTTTTGAGCACGTAGGACCTTTTTTAGAGTCCTAAAAGTTTACGGTGTCGTTAATGAGGTTGAACTTAGGATGCTTCAAAATGGGCTAGTTATTGGAGATTGAACTTCTAAGTTAAGCAACTTTCGCTGAAAAAAAAGTGTTGTGCTTAATAAAATGCCCAAAGAGGTCTTTTTGCCTTACCTGTTGGGCCTAAAAGCACTGAAGGAGAGTGAGTGTTGTTCTAGGATAGACGGGCTGCTTGTACTTAGATACTCAACACCTAGAAGCGGGGTTAAGCGAAAACGAAGGTAGCACATCTTAACTAGGCTCCTCTTTTGGCGAATAAGAATGATTTGTTGTATTTGTCATAGTTGGATGCTCAGTACCTAGGAAGCGTGGGTAAGCCAGAATGAAGGCGATAGAACCTTTCCTTCTGGCAAAAGAAAGAATAGAAAAGCAAAGAAAATAAGGAAAGTGATTGCAAAAGAAAAAGAAAAGCTAGCGAAAGAAAGAAAAAGCTGCCTTAAACTAGAAACATTTACTTGAGATTAACTTAGTTTCAAAGCAAGGCATCTTATGAAAAACTTCATTAAATGCACCTTGGGCTTGTAGGGACTCGAATGGGATGAACTTGCACACACACACATAAAAGGAAGGATAAAATTTAGCCTTCAGCTTTCTTGCTGATAAAATGTTCTAGAATGTCTGTTTTATTATGCTCATTACATGTCACTTTGCATTGAGTTAGGATTCTTAAATCATGAAAGCATTGAAATTCTATTATTTGTCTAGATGTTATTTTTGCTCCGGACCAGGAAAGCTCTAAGTTAGTGGTAGTTGATAGCACTCTAAAAAATGCTATTTTAGTACCTAAATTCTAGTGCTTTTGTGGGCTTTCAAGTGTACTTTGATCCGTTTATTGTTTAATTTGTAGGAATCGAGTAGTAAGAAGTGAAAGTATGGTTCCAGGTCATTCAGGTTGAAAAACGAGCCCAAGATTAGCAAAAAGTCCAAGGAACGAAGAAACGAGGCCAAAATAAATGAAGACCCGAGGCTGCAGCATCGAGATGCCATGTTAGGGCGTTGAGATGCGCATGGCATCTCGATGCCAAAATCTGCAGAAAAATGCACGCTGGAGGCAACAGGGTCGAGATGCTGTTTAATGGCATCTCGACACCGAAGAACGCAGCAGCCTTCCTCATGCACGGGCCCATGCTAGCATCTGCCCTCTTACAAGAGCGTGTCAACGCTCATGTCGACACCACCCTCAACGCACGCGTGCACACCCTTTGTCCACATGCCCCAGTTCTACCGCACATGTGCAGCGAGACGCTGTCCCTAGTGTTTCGACGCTGCTGCCTTTTGACCGAGTGCCTAAAATGTGCGTTAAGGGTAAGTAACTTCGAACCAGCATCAAGACACTGTGTCTTGACGCTGCCGAAAATTTGCTATATGTACATTTTTCTGTGATTAGGGATTGAGAGCAAGATTTTTGGTGCAATTTTTTAGAGATTTCGAGGGAGAAGACAGTGGGCTACTATTCTGGAGCTTTTGGGAGGTTTTAGAGTACTCAAGATAGAGTTTCTGTGCCTTGAGAAGCATGTCTATGGTAGAAATGACATGGATTTCATCTAAGAGTTCTCTCTTCCTTCTTATTTTTTGTTTATGCACTGTTTTACTAGATTTTCTGGGCTAAATATTATGTTTTTTAGTAGCTAAGCACTTATGCTTTTGGGTGTTGGTTGTAATGAACTCTTAGAATTTATTGATTTTCTTGTGGAATGAAATTTATTACATTTTTCCTTGTATGTTCCAGTTGAATGTTTGTTTGCTTTTTTTATTATCTTGCTCGAGAGAGAGGGTAGTAAAATTAGACCAAGGAATTTAGACATAGGTTTTTCTATGCATGAGAGTGATGGAAGAGCTTGTGAGGTCCATGATAGGTTACTTTTATGCCGCTTTTAAATTCTTGTTGCGAGACATCGAATAGGAAGCTAATTGCGAGAGTTGGTGGACCTCAAAAGGGGAAACCTGAGTCAATTAACATTAGACTTAGAAAAAGTGTAATAAATTGCATCCCCTGAGTTAATTAATTGTATAAATGTTTCGTTCGCCATACCAACACCCTGGAACCTCCTTTCCCTTGATTAAATCCCACCATTACTTTGTATTTTTATTGCTTTCTTAAATTCTAGCACCGTTGCATCTAAATAAAATTGAAAGAATTAATTGATAAGTAGGAAAATTAGAAATCGTGATTCCCTGTGGATGATACTCGGTCTCCTAAGTCGTTATTACTATGATTGACCCTACACTTGCAGTGATGCATTGTTGGGTGCAATCAAAGAACCACAAGCCTGAGGAGTAGAATGGATAGTCAGGAGAAGGCCATGAAAAATTTGGAGGTCAAACTGGTCAAATCGCCACTACCCTTAGCGTAATGCAAAAAGATAAGTTCTCTAGTACTACTGAAGTGAATCCTAGGGAACATTGCAATGCGATCTCATTGAGTGGGAGGAGCTTGAGCAAGCTTGAGCGAAAGAGCCCGAAAAGAAGAAGGATAAAAAGAAAGAAGGGGTTCGAACTGTGGAGAAGAAGGTAAAAGCACCTACAGCGGTTTCAGTAAAGTAATTTGATTCTCTCTCTGTTGATTTGAGTAGAAGTCTTAACTCTCAACATTTCATGAAAAAGAATTTAGATATTCAGTTTACTAAATTCTTAGACGTTTGTAAGAAATTGCATATTAACATTCCTTTCGCAGATGCCCTCAAGCAAATGTTGAACTCCATCAAGTTCATGAAGGAAATGTTGTCTAAGAAGAAGAAATTTGAGTAGTATGAGAGAGTAAATCTGATAGAGAAGTGCAGTGTGTACTGCAAAAGAAGCTACTAGATAAATTGAAATTTCTAAGGAGTTTCACTATCCTCTGTACTATCGGTAGTTTAGAGATTAATCGTGCTTTATGTGATCCTAGTGCATCTATTAATCTCATGCCTCTGTCGATCTATAGGAAATTGAATCTGGAACCCGTGCAGTCGACCACCATCTCTCTACAACTTGCTGACTTATCACTTACCTTCCCTAAAGGTATAGTAGAAGATGTCTTGGTCAAGGTTGATAAATTTATTTTTCCAGCAGATTTCGTTGTCTTGGACATGGAGAAAGACTCGAAGATGCCCATATTCTTGGGAAGACCATTCTTGGCCACTAGAAGGGCCTTAATAAATGTCTAACAAGGTAACTTAACCTTAAGGGTAAACGATGATGAGGTAAACTTTGACATTTATCGAACTCTTAAGCACCTTACTGAGGTCAGTACCTACTTTAAACTGGATGTTTTAGAGAACTGTGATAAAATTGAACACTTTGAGATTTCTGTTGTGGTTGATAAGGGGAATTTGATCGCAACAAGGGTGATTACCGCAAGTGTACGATTCAGTTTTAGTATAGTGAATATGAGTGTCGAGTGTCGTCTTCGGGATTGGGTTTCTAGTCTGATTAATTACCTCGGATAGTCACACCTCATTTTATCTAAGGAATCCATTATTGAAAGGAAATCTAAGTTACACTATTCCTACTCTTAGATAGATGGAAGACACATAAGGAGAGTGTGCCTTAACTCTAATTGACATGCTTTATGACACTAAACTTTACTAACAACAAACTTTTCTATCACCATGCAACCATAAGCTAGGATTAGCTAATGTTCGCCTTCTTCTCTCGAGCTCAGCTAGCCTCTCACTAAACATGTAGACTCAACCTCTCAATTTATTACCTGACATACTTAGCAAGGTATTATGAACCACCCATCGATTATCACCCCTTAGAAGACCTATTGTGATCCCATCCTCTCTTGAGCTCAGAGCAAACTTGCTCGTCATCATGGTTCACAAAAGACCTACTAGAGATAATAATACATGCTCTATAAAATAAACCTCTGTTCATCACGTTGCCCTACTACAATCATGCATTCGAGATCTAATCTAAGCCTTACTCTCTCGAGCTAAAACTTAAATCATGCAACATTTTAATCTTTGATCAAGAGATTAAAAGCATTAGCAAGCAAATACATGAATAATGGCAAAGATAAGAAAAAGTCCATAAAATTAATAAAGTATAAAAACGTCACAAAACATTACAATACGTCAACGTGAGAAAATGGCCTTTTAATTTGCTCTCTCCCTCTAAAAACCCATGCTCCAAGGTGTATTCTCGACTCTCCAAATGGTCTCTACAATTCAAAATGAGAAAATGGCCTTTTAATTTGCTCTCTGCCTGCAACGTCGAGACGCTATAAGACAATGTCTCGACACTAGTCTTAAGCGGTCAAAAATTGTGCGGTGCGAGCATCGCTTAGGGCGTCAAAATGGTGGAGCGTTGAGACGTTGAAAACCAGCGTCTCCACCTAGTTCTCGTTTGGAAACAATGCGCGCACTCTAGAGCGTTCGCATATAGCGTCGCGCTACGTGTCAACACTGGCAGAAGTTGTGCAAGTGGCTAGATAGCGCAATGGTGTTCAATGGCATCGAGATACTGTTGAGCAGCGTCTCAACGCTGTTCATCCCAACTCCAAATTTCAAACATTTTCAACCGTCTCGACGCCCTGGCATGGCATCTCGACACTGCTGCCTTGGGTCCCTTAGTATTTTGGTCTCCTTTCTTCTTTCCTTAGCCAAAATTGTTCTTCTTAACCTTGTTTTTCAACCCGAACAACCCCGAGTTCACATTTTTATCAAACTAAGCTTGGTACCTACAAATTAACCAATAAATGTGTGAAAGCTCGAAAAATAATGAACAAAACTAGCTAAAATCAAGCTTAAGGATAACACATTTTTGTGTGCTATCAGAATTACATACTGAAACCCACTTATGGTAGCTTAGCTAAATCGCATGAGATTATGCATGTTTTGCCTATTGTGGAGTCTGTTGTGGCGATGGTGATAATATTTATCTGCCTATTTTGATGATGAAAAATGTATGAAAGTTGAACCTCGTGGATTGAAATTAAAACCTCTGCTAGCACATTTTAGATATGCCCATTTTGATTCGTCTACTCATTTTGTTGTTATACATGCTAGTGTGAGCAGAGTAGAAGAAATATTTTTTTGAATGTGTTCTGTAGAATAAAAAATGAATGCGAAAAGGATGCAAGATAGATAAAGAACAGGGTTATAAAAGAATGACTGATTTGATGTCTCGTTTAGCCCGAGATGTTAAATCAAGAACTTCTTGGGAGGCAACTATTAACTCTTAGAATAAGAGTTAAGTTGGGTGTATTTTGAGTGGATTATGATTTATGAATGGACTTTTGATAACTTTTGTTCTAAAATTATGTGGTTTATCACTTGTATTTACCTTTGAGCTAATGAATTGCTAATTATTGTGTTAATGGCTAAGTGAATAGATGACAAAGAAAAATATGATAGATCTGTGTTAAAATGACAATTTTGCTATAGCATCCCAGGTGACAGAAGAAATTTCTGCTGCATTATTGAGCTGGAAGCAAAGGGGTAATGACATGGAAGCTCATTAATTGAGTTGACATTTGACACGTGATTTAGAAGAAAATGCCATAGAACGAGCTACACGTGGATTAATTTGCCATTTTAAGCACTTCCTTGATTGCCAGAGTTGATAAGATGGAAAGAGAAGGATAAAAAGAAAGAGAGGAAGCCTCCATTCACGAATCCAAGGAAGCTGTATTCATTTTTCTCTATTTTTGGAGAAGGAGACAGAATTGGGAGAGCTGTCCAAGAAGAAATTGCCCAAGAAGGAAAGGGAGAGAAGAAAAATTTCTTTGGGGGGAAGACACTTTTGGAAAGAAGGCTTCTTTCACTCTCTCCCTCCACATCTTTTGTCTTATTCTGGCTTTTCTTTATTTGTAGTTAAAGTTAAACATCATCTCTCTAGTAATAACTTAGAATTCAGATTTTAGAATTTTTTTAACAATGTTTGGATTAATTTTACCTAGTTCGTTTTTCTTCACATTTGAGCATGAACTAAATATTTTAAGTCAAGGGTTAAGGACTTGATTTTGTTGAACTGTTATAAGGTTGTACAGTAACTCTTAGCTATCTTTTTAAAGAGTGTTATTGAAATTTCTTTGACTTAATCAAATTGTATTGGCTGGCCATCTCTATAGTTTGCTTTTTAGTACGAACTTGGAAAAGGGAGTTCTAAGATCCCTTTAACACTCTCATTAGCTTAATCTATTTATGGATTTGTGAGTGAGCTAGGAATAGCCTCTCCCTAATGCACTAAAATGAACACTAGAGCCTAAGGATTAACTAAGAGCGTGTACATGAACTTGGTAGTTTGACTTTGGAAGAAACATAAGAGTTGTTCTCTAGTATTAAGTTAGTACAGAAATGTTGTAGCATCCTGTAGTAGTCAGCAAATGAATTCCCTAACCTGAGCCTGTCTTTATTAAATTTGCAAAAAAATTTTATTAAACCACCTTCTTAAATTTACCTTTTAATTTCTTTAGCCTATTTTTTGGTCTTTTAGCAAATTGAAATTTAGTTACATTATTCTCCTAAACAACAACTTTTGAAGGATATATTTTGTTCATTTATCTCTGTGGATCGACCTTGTTTGCTACAACTTCAGGGTGTACACTTGCACTTTGTTAGTTATAATCAACAAGTTTTTGGCGTTGTTGTCTGAGATAAGTGTAACGAAATTATTTTAAAAGTAAGTTTAGGTGAATTTAGTGCTTCAAGAAACTTATTAAGTTGTTGTGGGTTGCAGGTACTATGCAAGTGCATGAATGAGTTTCCTGGCTTAGAATTCTTATTGAAATTTGACTATGAAATTGAGAGAACTCTATGGAGAATCAGAAGATAAAGAAGAGAAGGACTAAATGAGGAAGAAGATTAGCAAGCTATGGCTGAGTTACCAAATATACCAGTTATGAATCCAGAACCTGTAAGGTAACAACCAGTTGAGGTAGTAAATCAGGTTATTAACCCTAGAAATATAGTGCAAATTGATGATGATAGGGAAAGAGCCATATGAGATTATGCAGCCCCAAGATACAATGAACTAAATCTAGTTATAGTAAGGCCTGGAATTCAAGCACAACATTTTGAGTTAAAGCCTGTGATGTTCTAGATGCTTCAATCCAAGGGGCAATTTCATGGTCTACCTGCTGAAGACCTTCACCAACATCTCAAGTCCTTCTTTAAGGTTTGTGACTTATTTGTCATCCCTAGAGTGTCAGGAGAAGCTATGAGGTTGACTCTTTTCCCTTATTCACTTGCTGGTGATGCTCTAGCATGGCTGGAAACTTTAGTGTCGGAATCTATAACTACTTGGAATGAGATGGCAAGGCAACTCTTGCTGAAGTATTTCCCTCCAACAAAGAATGTAAAGCTAAGAAGAGACATAATTATGTTTAAGCACGAGAATGATGAATCCTTTAGTGAAGCTTGGGAGAGATTCAAGGGAATGCTAAAAAAATGCTCAGATCATGGTTTGCCACATTCTCTTCAAATGGAAGCATTCTACCATGGACTAACTAAAGCCTCCAAGCTAGCAGTGGATGCATCTACTAATGGAGCTTTACTGACGAAGTCCTACAATGAAGTAGTGGAGATCTTAGACACAATATCAACCAACCACAATCATTGGTCGGATCCTAGGGGAGAATTTGACATTGTGGATGGGACAAGAGGGAAATTAAAGCTAGATACCTTGTCTGCTTTATCAGCTCAAGTGTGTACCATGTCCAACATGCTAAAGAATCTCACCATGAGTAATGTAACTCAAAACACAGCCACAATGAAGCAGCTCAATGCAGTGTTTTGTAGCTATTGTGGAGAAAATCATTTGATGGAGTATTATCCTACCAACCCTGCTTCAGTATACTATATTGGGAATCAGAATGCCCAGAGGAACAATCTGTTTGCTCAGGAGGTCAAGGAACCAGCAACCAAGGTGGGAAAGTACAATAGAAATCAAGTTTCAACCCTGGGTTGCTTTAGGAAATCAAACCAACCCAAGCCACCTTCCTAGTTTCCAACCATACCCTCAACAAAATCATCAAAGGCAACCATTACCAAATTAGGTAATTCCTGGAACTTCCCTAGAGAGTCTAATAAAAGAATACATGTCAAGAAATGATGCTGCCATGCAAAGTTCGCAAGCTTCCATTAAGAACTTAGAGTTGCAGATGGGTTAGTTAGCTACTGAATTGAAAATCAGACCACTTGGCAAGCTACCAGCTGATACAGAAAACCCAAGAAGGGAAAGAAAAGAGCAACTACAAGCCATAGAGCTGAGAAGTGGCAAGAAGCTGAATGAGAAGTCAGCTGGGTACAGAAAGAGCAAGATGAGAGGAGTGCACAGAAAATTGTTGAGTTTGAATAGAAGATTGAAGAACAAGCAAGGATTGATTGTGAAGGTGCAGTTTCTCCAGTGATTAGAGAGAAAGAAAAGCCTAAAGATGTAGACATAGAAGATCTTACCATAGGCAAAAATGAGGAAGTGGTTAGCAAAAAAGTAAGGGACACTCCTGCCTTTAAACCACCACCTCCTCTATTTCCTCAAAGGCTGAAAAAACAAGAGTAGGAATATCAATTCAGGAAGTTCTTAGATGTGTTAGAGCAGCTGCACATCAATATCCAACTAGTAGAAACCTTAGAGCAAATGATCGCCTGTGTTAAATTTTTTAAGGACATTCTTACAAAGAAAAGGTGGCTGGAGGAGTATGAGATGGTTTTCCTAACAGAGGAATACAGGGCAATCTTGAAGAACAAGATCCCTCTAAAGGTAAAGGATCCTGAGATATTTACTATTTTTGTCTAAATAGGAGGAAAGGAGCTGGGAAGAGCTTTGTGTGACCTTGGGGCCAACATCAACTTGATGCCCTTATCCAACTATAAGAAGCTGGGAATAGAAGAAGCAAGGCAACCATAGTGTCCTTACAATTGGCTGACAGATCAATCATTCATCTAGATGGAAAGATAGAGGACATATTGGTTCAAGTGGATAAATTTATTTTCCCTCCTGACTTCATCATCCAAGATTATGAGGCAAATAAAGAGGTGCCTAGTATTTTTCGGCGTCCATTTTTGGCAACAGGAAGAAGTCTTATAGATGTGCAGAAAGGAGAACTCACTATGAGGGTTCATGATCAACAGGTAACATTCTGTGTCTTTAATGCTATAAGGTGTCCCTTAGAGTTAGAGGAATGTTCCCAAATCCAAATAATTGATGATTTAGTTCAAAAACATGTTTGAGAAAGAGTACAATAGGGAGCATAAGCAGAATTTTAGGGAAATTGAGTTAATTGAGACAGATACAAGGGACAGTAATGTTGTAGTAGAAGACAGTGTTCTTGAAATATTGAGCACCAGAAAGTTTGAATCATTAGAGCTATCAGAGAAGCAGTCTAAACCAATCAAACCTTCATTAGTGGAGGCCCCTGAACTTGAAATAAAGCCCCTACCTGACCACCTCAAATATGCCTCTTTTGGAGAGGGAAACACTCTTCCCATAATTATTGTTGCATGATTAGTTAGAGAGCATGAAGAAGCTTTGCTGAAGTTGTTGAAACAACATAAATGAGCCATTGGATGGACCATAGCAGACATTAAGGGGATAAGTCCATCCTATTGCATGCACAAAATCAACTTGGAGGATGGGAACTTTAA
>JAOANK020364130.1:0-14123 GCA_026257165.2 Telfairia occidentalis | reverse complement strand
AACCAAAAGGTCTAAAACCATGATATTTAAAATTAATTACCACAATTATTTAAAAAAATCGTGATTAATTTTAAAAAGATGGGGCAAAAATAATTGATCGAGCATTTTTTGAGAAAAATGGACATAGAGGATCTACACGAAACTAACGAAATTTTGAAATATGGAAATAAATATTCCTTTTACAAATGTCATCAATCATTGGATGCGTGCCACATGGACGATTTGACCTAATAGACTTTTTAATCACAATGGAAGACTTATAAATAAAAGAGCAGTAGCCAAAGAGAAAAAGTTCATTTTTAGAGGGTTTTTAGTTTGAGTTTAGCTTGAGACTTATTGAGAAAAAGAGATTTCTTTAGTCGTTCCTGCACTTCATTGACATTTCGTAGAAAATAGCTTGTAGAAGGAAGAAACTCCATTGAAGGCTGGAGCAGAAAAAGACGATTCTTGTAACTATTTTCGTGGAGCAACCAAATTCTACAGTTTCTTAGAGTTTTCTTTCATTATGAATTCATTAATTGCTTTCGTTTATTTTTTACTATCTTGATTACATTGTACCATTAACTAATCACCTATAGGTTAGGATTAAGGACAATGTTATTGAACTAATTTAGAATCGAAGTATAAGCTTGTGGCATGACTTGTTTTAAGAGTGTTCATTAGTTTTTAATGTCTATGTCTGTTTGGCCAATACACATGAATATCTTCTCTATGTTTCAGGAGAAAATAGGAGTATATTGCTTTGAAAGTACATTAGCCTCTAGATTAGGTTAGCAGTTAGATAACTGAGGAGGTTAGGGATAACCACTCACCTAATGGACAAAAATAACAGATTTAACTCATATAGGTTAATGAGAGTTAACTTGAGATAATTGAGAGATCTGAGAAAACTTTAGTCAGTGATAGCATGATATATTCTTTTTTTCTAAAGACTTTAGTAAGTGATAGCACGATATACTTAATGCTCTGGCAATTTTTTGTTGCAATTTTTTGTTTTAACCTAGTATGAATCCTATGGTGAGTAAAGTGTTTTAACTTAGCCAGTTACGCTTCACCTTTGTGCCAGCATATTATTGCTTGTATTGTTAAATTGTCGTGCTTCTCATACTCCTAGAAATCAACTAAGTCCCAGACCAAACAACCAGCCAAACTTAGAATTTTTCTTGCACCAATAACTAAATTCCATACATTCCTCAGTGTATTCCCTACTTAGTGCTTAACCATAAAAAGTCTTAGACTCCCTAGAACTCAATTTGATTAAAATTCAATGAGGACATGGAATCCGTCAAGTTTGGTAGAGAATTTAGAAAAGTTATCTTGAAGAGCATATGTAAAAGAGAGTGTACCACTACTCTACTTTTTTTTTTAAAAAGAAAAAATAGAGAAAAAATGTTGAAATAAAATATTGAGAGGATAGTCTTCTTACTAGTGCCTAAAAGTAACTAATAGGTGGCTTGACACCCAAGTAGGCCTTTTACGAAATTGAGGAGAAAATAATGAGTGAGCCTAAGTAGTCTATAAATGGAAGGAAGGAAGTAAGGATGTGAAAAGACATGA
Organism: Telfairia occidentalis; assembly: GCA_026257165.2. Taxonomy (NCBI): domain Eukaryota; kingdom Viridiplantae; phylum Streptophyta; class Magnoliopsida; order Cucurbitales; family Cucurbitaceae; genus Telfairia; species Telfairia occidentalis. Next base: position 12,566 of record JAOANK020364130.1, on the reverse strand, counting down.
TACCCATGATTTTAGGCAACCCAAAACTTCATTAGTCATGTAGATTTTGTCATTAGAGCACTAGGAAGCTACCCTTGGAAAGAATTCTTTATTGAGGCAAAAAAAGAAAAATCTTGTAATTACGTAGTTTTGGGAATTTGAGATGGAGTTTAGTGAAAAAGTAACTGGAAGTTGATGCTTCAGAAATGCTTTGTAATGTTGAGGCTTTAAAAAGGGAATAAGATGACTCATTATTGCCGAAGCTAGCTGTGGGAAGTAAAGTACAAGAGTAAAAGCCCAACTGATAAGAAAAACATTCTACGGATGAATCTAGATGTTCCTACCGGATAAATGTTGCCACTATAATTAAATAAGTCTTGCTTGAAACTTGTGTTGCTATGCTTTGTTGTGCTTTACTTGAAGACAAGCAAAGAGTTAAGTTTGGGTGTGTGATAACTTTTTGAAAGAGAGTTAAAATGACACTAAATAAGGTATGGTTTGCTTTCTATTTGTGATATGCATGCCTTTAGATTCAGCATTCGACGAATATTTTGAGTAAGTTAAGAATCTTTGTTGATAATCAATGTGAAGTGTTCAATTATAGCTCAAACATCAAACATCTATATTCTACTGATAATGAGTAGAAATAGCACTTATATGAATCTCTGAGTGAATTAGGTACAAAACGAAGAAGAACTCTGTGTTTCATTGAGATGCTGAGTATTTTACGATGTTGATACACTAAAAAGGTGCCAAACTAGGAATATTCCTAGAAATTTCACAATAGTCAGGACATCATCTTTAGTACACATGCATGAGAAATAAAATATATGGAATTTTCTCTTTTTTTACACGTGATTCAAGGTCAGGGATTGATTGCACATTTGCATTTTGTATAAAGGAGAAGAGTGCTAAATTTTAAGGCAAGCATCCGATGGAAAACGAATTCTCTCTCTCTCTTTAGGAAGAAAATCAGGCGACAAGGACCTGGTGACCAGCTTTCTTTGAGTCTATCTTCTTCTTTTCATTCATCTACAACTGACTTCATGTATTGTTTTTATTTATTATAACTTTATTTATCACTTTCTTTACAACTTTGACCAGTTTTTATGGCTTTCATTTATAGTTTTGACTTCATTTAAATACATAAAAAAGACGAATGCGACTGAGCCGAGAAGAGTGAAGAGAACTAAGTTAACTCCTTGAACTGGATTTTCACCTTGCAGATCGATCCATTGTCGTCATTGAGTTAGAGCCATGACAAGTTTCCTCTCCTTGAGATGTAGAACCAATCTGAATTCTTTAGTACAAACTTGATATAGAGGGTGGCACACATCTACTTCATCGACATCAGTTTGTTGTTGTCGAAGTCTCACACCATAAGAACCACATTCTAAAGAGAACATACCATTGATTTGGGGCGAGCTGGGTCCAAGCCAAACCTATGTTATTTAAGAAGTGTTAAGCAAAGGCATGAAGCAACAACCTTAACCTATTCTCATCTGCTGATAGAACTGCTTAGCACCTCATTTGCTCATCTATTCTCTCCCATCCTCAAGATGATATAGTGCCTCTTGGCTCAATGTGGACTGAATGTGCTCCACAACCATGCATCCAAAAGTGGAGGCAACCTCAATACAACAGTCCTTAGCATGATAGGTGATTTCAGTTAAAGAAGGGAAAAAAGGAAAAATATCCAAAGAGTTTAGATAAGATGAATAGGGTCAATAGCTTGAAACGAGAGAACTAATGAGGGTGCATAAAGGAGAAGGCAAAATGACCTCTACCTATATATGGAAGACATTGCCCTTCCAATTGTTATATCGATAGCGATCATGTAGTCACAATTCAAATATGTAAAGAAACGCGCCAAGTTGTCTCTCCTGAAGTGACACACCTTGACAGCCACAAAAAATAGACCACGTGACTCACTTCCAGCATAGTAGAGGTGTGCACAGTTCGGCTTGGTCTAGTTTTTGCCAAAACTGATGACCAAACGATACCTCTTACTTCCGAAAACTCCTAAATCATGCAAACTGAAGATTTATTGATTTTTGGTTAAGAACTGAACCAACCATTCTCAATTTTAACGGTTCAATTTCAATTTTTAACTGATTTTGAGTTTCTTGACATGTAGTCGCCTTTCTTCTGATAAAATCACACCAAATAGATCTGCCTTGTCGCTCGCCAAAGTGGCGGTGAGAGATCTAAAACAGAAGTTGAGGAGACTGTTTGGATCACTCGCGACGGAGATCTTGTAGGTCATAATAATGGGGTTGGAGCAACGACTAGAGAGCAAATGTGAGAGGAGATAGAATGAAAGTGAGCCGAGAGAGAGAAGAGGCCAAGGGATTGTGATAGCTAGAAGTAAAACTATGGGAGGAAAGAGAGAGTGGGGAAAGAGAGGAGAAGAGCCAACTAGGGTTTAACTTCAAAAGAAGATGATAGAGAGATATTGGGGAGAGGGGAAATAGATGAGGTGCTTTAGCCTAGAGAAGAGAGAGAGTATGGGAGATTGGTTGGGAAATAATTCAGGTTGGGGGTAGTTAGGAAGTTGAGCTTGGGTGGATAATTGAGCTGAAAATCTAGATATGAGAAAGATATATTCTAAAAACAAATTTATACCAACAGGTTCGGTTCAGTTCTTTTCAATTTTTAAAGACACCAAACAGTGAATCGAATAAAATCTTATGGTTATGTTGACTGGTTCGAATCGGTTCCTCAGTTTCTCTAGTTTTATGCAGACCCTTATAACATTGTCTTGAAATTTTGAAAAATTGAGGCACTCCTACGGACGACTTCAGAATCAACCCCCACCCCCTAAAATAGGAGTGGCTCAGCTCAGAAGTGGGTCCAATTTTACAAGTGCCATATTGGACCTACCACACAACCCACTCTGTTAATGCCACACTTCTAACGAACACATTAGACTGGCCAAGGTGGTGAGCTTGATGAGCTTAGCACTCCATGGCTGATATAGGAACAACTCAACTGCATATTGGCTCTTTCATTTCACGTTCTCATGATGGAAATCACTCTTCCATGTTAAGTATGGAAAGCATCAATGGTGGAGCGATGTTATAAAGCCCCTTTCACCATATACAAATATGTAGTGCTTACCCTGCTCAATTTGATACTAGCTCGTACTAAGTACTTACTTATGTTTCAAAGTGTATGAGACTGACCACCACATTGGTATAAGGATTTAAGCATTGGAACGCCTAACTCAAGCTCTTCATCATGGCTCTTGTTCCTGCCAAAATTTTTCCATCACCAACATCTATCTTAAAAGGTTAAATATTTGAATTTTCATCCCACATTCACTACAAAAGTTTTTGCTTTTGTCAACGAAATTGAGTGTCGAGAAAAGCACAATAATCGTCAAGAAAAGCTATTCCTGATGAAAAAAATTTGTTGGCATTTTCGTCGCAAAACCTCGTCGAGGTAAATTTATGACGTTGGCACCGCTTATCCACCGATATAGCGAATCAATCACAACAAAGCTATATGTTGTGGGTAGGCAAAAAAAAATATCGATGATGACAAAAGCACCTGCATAATTTTGATTTACCGATGATTAGATGTTAGTCGATAGATTTAGAATTATTTTCGATGAAACATATCATCGATATATCTTCTCTATGCCGACGAAATGTAATTTCCCTTGGTGATAGTGTTTATTTTTTAACAAAAAAACTCATCAGCTTTCTACCGACACTAGTTTCGTCAGTATATCTTCTTTCTTTCAACGGTTATTTATTTCATCGGCATATTTTATATATTTTTTAAATTTGATTTTTGAAAAATCGTATATCAATTATAATTTATTGTAAATTCACCTATAAAGTTGATTCAATAAATGAAATATTTACATCCAACATTGTCATGAAAATAAATATTTATATTAACTTCAAAACAGTTGTTTTTACATTGAGTTCTATAAAGCAAAACATCACAACGAAAATTGTATTTTTTAATGCAAATGCTCCATTGTTATAAGCAATACATCAATTCTTTCATGAGGAGCATACTTCAAACATGAAATGCACATGAAATAAAAGAAAAAAAAATTATTTAATGATAGAATCTACATTATACAAAATGTGCTAACAATCAAACTAAAAAACAACATATAGAAAATGTTGTATTATGGAAACTGCACAAAAATAACCTAGAACACACATACATAAAAAAAATGTCATTCCCATCTAGAAGCAAGCTACATAAAAAATGTTACATTTTAAATCAAGAAGCACCTATAAAGCAATAACCAAGTAGAATTGAAAATACCTTACCCACACTCACGATCACGTCAATATCACTACAATGTACACACGTGTTCTAAAATGTGCCTAAGTATCATTTTCAATCAAGAAACAACTTACAAAGCACCCAAATGTGCTTTAAGTATCATTTAGAACTAAAAGTGCAACTCAAAAGACGCTACCCACCTCTCAAGGCAGTCGAACTCACTAAAAAGCGCACGAGGGTTCTAAAATGTGCCCATGTATCATTTAAAACCAAAACTCAATCTAGAAAGGACTCAAGTGCAACCCAAAAGTCGTTACCCACCCTTGATACCATCGAACTCACTAAAATGCACACAAGAGTTAAAAACGTGTCGAAGCGGCATTTAGAACCAAAAATCAACCGAGAAAGAACTCAAATGCAACTCAAAAGACGTTACCCACCCTCAAGGCCATCAAACTCTCTCTAAAGTGCACAAGGGTTCTAAAATTTGTCTAATTGTCATTAAAACCAAAACTCAACCTAGAAAGGATTCAAGTGCAACTCAAAGACGTTATGCACCTCCTAAGGCCATTTTTAACCAAGAAGCAACCCAAAACCATGTGAAAACAGGTTACCCACCCCTCAAGGCCAACTCCAAACACAATACCCACCCAAAATATATGGGCTACCATTACTGCAGGTAGCCACCCAATCTTTATGAAAAAATGTAAAATTTGAATGTACTACCATAGACGTTTGACTACCATAACTGCAGGATAGTTAAACAACAACTTTTGTAAATCTATATATATAAAATCGATGCATAATGTAATTTCATACCTAGTTAGATGATCCACCTCCTTGTGAGCCTCCTTGCGAACAGGTCATAAAGTTCTCAAACATGGCACATTTTTTCTTCTATACTGACACACTCATCTCTAACTTCTCCATCTTCTTTCGAGTTTCCTTGTGGGTTACATGGTATGCCTCCATTTTTTTCTTTAAATTAGAAAGTTCGGCTTCCAATTCTTTTTCTCACTATGTTGGTGCATAACTAATGGAGGATGTCTCAACCAAGGCCTTTAACGTGACCTAATCGAGAACCCAAAACTTGTTCACATATTTTGTCCTTTAGGATTGGTTGAGACCCTTCTACTGACGACGCTTCTCTAATTTGTAGCATTTCAACTTGCTTTTTGGTTCATCAACATTCTATCAAAATAAGCGTACAAAAAATATTAATGTATATATATGGATTTAAGGCAAAATAAAACTTACATATTTTCTTTAGCCACCTCATTCGCCCACCCTTTACGTTCATTGAACCTTGTATCATGAAATAAATCCACTAGACCAACATCAATACCCTCTTTTGCTTATTGTAATTAAATGACATGTTATAAAAGATAATCATGCAAGAAATAATAAAGCACATATCAAACATCCTCTAAAACTCTACCTGTTCTTGTTGTATTCTAATAAAAGCCTTTTAGCCAGCTTGATAATTGAATTGAAGTTTGCCTCAATTTTTTTATTCATCTTCAATCGTCTCTAACATTAAAAGATAATGTTAGTAATATAAAAAATAATAATAATAATAATAATAAAAAAAACTTCATATATAATTAGCACAATGTCACATACCCACTGTTAGGGGTGAAAAACCACCATAACACTTGGGCCATTCGGGGGAAGCCATATGTCAAAGCAATCGTGGCTTCACCTTGGAAACGTCTAAGGTGGGAGGTCATGAACACCAAGCCTAGCTCGGCGTCATAAAGCCATCCTGAGTATAACGCCCTAGGTGTGAATGACGTCGTACAAGGAGTTGTCAAGAGAGACTCCTCCAAGTCAATAGCTATCCGCCGTGATTCGCGCGGACAAAGTGGGATTTTCTTCAAAGATCCTTCCTCCGCTCTAGTATAAATGTCGGGCGAATCTAGAAGAAAGGTAAGCACTGATATCTCGAGTAAATCTACTACTCTTTTCAATTGTCTGGCTAACTTGAGCGTTGAAGTTTGGTCACCACCACCCCTCCTCACCTCATTTCTATCCTTTGTAGGTCTGCGATCACTTATCACTCAGTCCACGTCATCCACGTCATCTACGGTGTTGAGGCAGCCACCTACCACATTGACACCCATTAAGAGTTTGTGGCCATTCGCTCAATGGGGGATACACTTTATTGAACCTCTCCCTACGAGCAAAGGCTAAACAAAGTTTGTTGTGGTTGTTGTCGATTACTTCACCAAATAGGTCAAGGTTGAAGCCTTGGCAACCATAACCGAGCAGAAGATCACTACCTTTGTATTTAGAAACATAGTGTGCAAATTCAGAGTGCCTTACGTCATCACCTCTGATAATAGGCGTCAATTTGATAATGCAAAATTTAGGGAGTTTTGTGAAAAATTGAATATTAAGCACTTTACCTTGTCCTCAGTACACCCTTAGGCGCACGAGCAGGTCGAGGTGGTGAACGCAATCATCAAGTGAGGACTCAAGACGTGACTAGAGGAATTGAAGGGCACTTGGAAAGAAGAGCTTCTAGTAGTTCTCTGGTCTTATCGAACAACCGCACAAAAGACAACAAGTGAAACCCCATTCTCCTTAACCTTTGGGGCGGATGCCATAGTTCTAGTAGAGATTGGTCTTCCATCCCAACGCACGCTAAAGTTCTTACAATCTTAGCACGATGAGGTCCTAAACTACACCTCGACATTATGGAAGAAGCTCGGCGAGACTCCAAGCTTAGACATGTTGAATACCGTAATTAGATGGCTCGATTCTACAACCCTCGCGTACCTCAACAGTTCAAAGTTGGTGACCTGGTCCTAAGAAGAGTCCTACAACACCATGATGCCCTAGAACCCACCTGGGAAGGCCCGTACGAGGTGAAGGACCTTCACCATCGAGGAATCTACATATTGGCCGACCAAAATGGTAAAGCCCTATCTCATCCATTGAATGTCGAACATCTTTAAGTGTATTATTGGTAAAGTATTGTACCTTGGTACAACTCAAAGATGAATGTTCGTTATTTTTTTTCTTAACTGAAATAACTCTGATTTGAGACAAACACCGATTTTCTTTTAGCTGGGGTCTTCTTAGATGGGGGCCTACTGCTTATCATTTCAAGTGTGTAAACAACTAAAAATGGGGATGCCAGGTGAAGAAAGGAGCCAAAAGCATCACCCAAAAGGGCGAGTTCTATTCATTAATAAAATTGGTTTTAATACAACCCTAAGGCTAATGTTATTACAATGAATTGTTAAAATCATAAAAACTACTACAAGACGAATTGATTGAGGGGAGGGAGGTGGAACAATAGCTTGCCATTTTAGGTCGATTCAAGAGCTCAGCAACATGGAACGATCTTATCTCGTCCCCTCTGATCAATGTAGAGGTGAAGGTCGCTCCCAACTAGCAATCTAGGATCTAGCCATGAAAGGCAGCTCCTCTGTTACATCTCCTACCTTGACCATCGAGGTCCCAACGAGTTCGGATCCATGACACCACAAGCTCTTCTTGAACCATTGCAATAGTAAATCAGCACGAGAGCATCAGATGCACTAGATTTGTCAAATTTCAAGAGAACGTATAGATCTCGCGCTAGCTTGAGCTTATTCTCCATCAATTGAAGTTGAAGGTTAAGTTTGAAGTCGCAATTGTCTACCTACTTGAGTTCCTTGGCCAGACGAGACTAGGTCACCTTGTGCATGGCTAAACGACGCTCAAAGTCTTCCTCCTCCTTATAATGTGGTCCACCAGGTTGGATTGGATAGCCTCGTTCTTACCCACGGTGGCCTCCATCTAGTCGATGACCAAGATCTACGAAAGATTTGCCCAAAAAAGGACTTGAGATATGGATAGAACTCTCAAGGTTGGACGAGGCAGAAGCTCTAGAGCGCTCATTGGAATCAGACATTTGAGAACTCAAAAGAAGATGAGGACGAAGAAAAAGGAAGGGGGAGGCACCCTATTTATATGCCCACTTAAATCTCCTTGAAAGGGGGCTGGAGCATTAGGAATAGGCAACTTCTGACTCCCTTGAAAAGGGTGAAAATTTTGGTAAATAACGATCTCAAATCCAGAGGGAACCACCTCGAATCTTGCATCATGAGAATTACCTTAGTTCAAGTAGCTCGACAAAGGACACAACCTTCGAGCTACGACAAAAGTTGATTACAAGGGATTCATTTTTGCAAGAATAGATGAGCTGAGGAAAAAAAATTAACTTCATTTCATTAAGGAAAGAAAAAAGAGGTCCTAACAACAACAAGGTTTAAAATTAAAAAAAAATCTTACTAATACAAAAGTTAAGGGGAGGGAGCTACAACCTAAGCTAACTCTACCCTAGATCAGTATATCCTTCGGTGATCGAGGTCATCCTCGTTCGGGGGTAGCTCGGCAAGAGGAGGAGATGCTTTGTTGATAGGGGCCGCTTCCCTTGCAGTCGAGCCTACATCTAGAGCAAAGGGACTGCTCAGTCCGCCTTGTAAGTTGCTCAGATGGCACCACTATCTAGCCGAGGAATTGCTTTTCAGCCTTCTCTAAGGCATAATCCAGGCCACTTGCTGCCCACTCTTTCTGCATCTTTTGAATGCCGGGGTGGTCCTCGAGTGCCACCATCAACGATGAAGCATTAGAAAATGGTGAGCTCGACCTAAGCTAGCTTCTCATCGGCAACCTTCTTCTTCTTAGCAGCCTGAGGCACCGTCACCTTCAGCTCACTGTCAATGATCTTCCACCCCTCTTGGGCCTTTTACATCTCTCGCTTGAGGGCAGCGAGTGCTGATTGGGATTCGTTGAGCTCGCCCCTCAAAGATTTCCCTTCTTCAGAGCATTGACAAGCTTAGTATCAACCTCGGCTCACGCAGCCATAGCTTCGCGACGCCCCTTATCAACAGCTTGCCTTTTCTCCTCGGTGACCCAAACTCAAGCCTAGTCGGTCACACTTTGGTGGGCCCACTCTCACAGCTCCATGCTCACCACCATGGCCTCTTCACAAAGGATCATAAAGGCCTGTGCAACGTTTAAGTTAGTAAAATGAACATAAAGTGGAAAACACGGTTCGCTGGGTGAAAAAGCTCACTTACTTGGGCCATCTTGTGGCATCCTCGGCTCAGCAACCAGTCGACATGCTTCAGATAGCCACCATCTCCATGGCATAACCTATGACAGAGCATATGGCGTTCCCAACTGTTACCTCTACCTCAGACTCTTAAAAGGTGGTCATGAGAGGGACGTCGAACTCCAAGGGCCCCTAGACTTCAGGGCAAAGAGGAAGCTCGAAGTAAGACGAGAGGATTGCCACATTCGGATGACGGGATGCGGCTCCTTCGTCCTGTTGCCGAACTAGAGAAGAGAACTTAGTTGATTCATTGGCCGGTGGTAGGGCACGATGGGAGGACTTTGGGCAGCTCTGGTGGCAAGACCGCCAAGGGAGTGGTAAGTATCGAGCTCTGAGGTGGCAGTTCGACCTCACACATTGGTTGGAGGGGCCCATGCCATATGATTGCCAAAGTGTTGGGTTTTATGTCCTAAAACTCGTGGTTTGTAAACATTATGACATTTTCTATTATCAATAAAGTGGTTATTGAAGTTATTCAGTAAATTCGTTATTGAATAAGTAAATTATTAAGTATAACTCTATAAATCCAATAAACTAAGAATTCATGGCTATAGAATAAGTACTTGAACTTTATGTGGTAACATAAAAATGAATCAAGTTCAAATAAAAAGCCAAAATGGTTCATAGTATAAGGATTAGGATGGGTACTTTATCCTAAGGACACTATCGGACACGGCCCACTTTGTATTTGATACAAACGATGTGATCCTGAATCGTTCATGTGGAGACATGCAAGTGGAGGCGTTCTATGCAATGAGTTTTTATAAGATAGGACTGCGAAATAGTCACTATTTCTTTATAACGCCGTTTATTGTTAAACGCTGACTAAATTCAAATAGATGACCTAGGTAACTCGATCTTAATTATTAGGTAATTATGAACTTTTGTTTATTCGGGATTATCTTTAGATCTACATGGGTGAGAGAGGCTCATCATCGCCTGCTCAATAAGTCCCCCATTTCAAGGGTAAGACTAGGTAGATAGTTGGGGCATAGTCTTGCAAGATGAAATTCACTCCTACTCGACTTTAGGGATAGTAGAGAGGTTGTTCCCTTTAAGTGCTGATTCCAGGCCTTGGACAAAGGGGCCTCACCCTCTCATTGGCCTGAGAAGAAATCTGTTTGATGATTAGACCACAAACCAATTGTTCATTAGAGGTTAGTGGTACTTAAGAAGTAGAAGGTAATCCAGGGATAAAACAGTAGTTTTTGACCTAGCTGAGATTACGAACAACTTGTGAAGGGTTGAATTATTGGTCATGGTTGTCTCAAATGGACAGAAATATATCTATAGTGAGGAGAGTGCAGCTACGAGCTTTAGTGGAGTGACCCATTAGTTAGCGAATGTTGGTTAACTAGGTTAAAGAGTTTAACCGGTTAATCTTGGATCGTTGGAGCTCATGATCTATAGGTCCATTAGGTCCTTCGGCTAGCTCACATCGGATAATACCTTAGAATAGTGTGGTGAATGAATTTGAAACGTTCAAATTTGGTCAAGGGAGTGAACATTAAATATATATGATATATTTGACGTTTCATTGTTTGATTGTGAATTAAACGATATCTTTCTTTAATATAGTTATTTTAAATTAAATATTATTTATTTTACCAATGTTAGTAAGTTCAAAATAGAATACAATTTATTTTTGTCATTTCATTTTGCGCAATATTTGATTTTAATGAAATTGATGTTTACGAAGATTTTTTTATTTTATTTAAATTAATGGGTGATTGAATTAAAATTTAATAAAGGTTAAAAATTGCAATGGTTATCTAAGTATATGATCTAATTTGATGAAACTAAAAGTTTATGGTGAAAATGTATTAAAAAAAAAGTTTATGATGAAAATTGAGACAACTTATTTAGAGGAAAAACTTGGTTTCCTTATAATTTAGACAACTTATTTAGAGGCAAAAATATTTATATTTACCAAAGCAATTAATTTGTAAAGAAAATAGAAATAATTAATGAATAAAAAATGGAATAACAAAAAATGAGAAAAAGAGAGAGGAGAATAATGAATGATAATAAAAAATGAGAAGAGAGGAGAGAGAAATGATGATAGGGCATGGGAATCACCTGAAGAAAGAGAAAAGATAAAGAAGAATAAAAAGAAGTTATAAATAGTGATTTGGAGGAGTTGTGAATAGTAATTTGGAGGAGTTGTAAATAGTAAAAGGAAGTGAGGGAAACCCTACAAACCCCTTAGGGCAAATGAGGAGTGAGCTTACTCTCTCTAGTTCATTCTTCCTAAACACTTTGGGAGAGTAAGACCACCCATCGTTTAAGTCCACTCTCTGCACCAAATGCCCCTTATTATATAGGGATAAGGGCATATATGACCATTTAAAATAGTCAATTATTAAAAATGGTCAAACCACCTTATATTTTGAAGAATGACCAACTTAAAAATAGGATAATTTATGTTAATTTTTGTGTACTAAATTACCGTTAGAATTAAGATTTATCTCAAATCAATTTTATGAGAAAATCCTACATAACAAAAGAAAAAACAAACAATACCAATAACTTAGAAAGTGAAATGAAAAAGAAAAATCAAATATAATAATAATTTGAATAAAAAATTAGATATTTAAACTTTAAAAATTTTCAACACCCTAATCAAAATCAAATAATTATAAATAGAAAATTGAATCAGAATCCTTATTCAAAATACATATAAAAATTTAAAATTTTAAAACTTAAAAATAAATCTTTAAAAATATAATCAATATTTTAAAAACATTAATATGCAAATACTAGGATTATATTGAGTGAATCTTATTCTAAAAATATTTCTTAAATACTCTACCTTATTTAAAAAATATTCCAAAAAAATACTCTTCAAATACGCTATTTTATTCCTAAAATACTCAAGAGAAATTTGTATTCCAAATATACTCACTAAATATCACAAATACTCCCTAGATACCACAGTGCTCTATGTTATTCCAAAAATACTCTATATTATCTCAAGAATACTCCCTAAATACAAGCTAGAGCTACTCACCTCATTTCTATTCCAAAAATACTTCCTAAATACTCTTTTTTATTCCAAAAATACTCTCGTATTTTAAGTTGTAAAAACTTTATAATGTGAAAGGGAAAGATATTCTCAAAATACTCAAAATACTCTCTCCTATTTCCAAAATAGAGTATTTTAAAAATAAAAAAATAATTTTTTATTATTAGGTGTTTGCCACGTTATATACACTTGCTGAAAAAG